>JANHAO010008276.1:0-19366 GCA_026873985.1 Saraca asoca | reverse complement strand
ATATGATTATTGCTTAATAATCACTTATAGGAAGAGGATGGTAGAAACTAAACAATGTATTGAGCTTTTGATGGATTGTTTGCTTGGTTGAGTTCTAGTTTTTTAAGGTGATTTTAGCTTAATTGGATGCTTAGTCTGTTTAACCTTAATTGACTAAATGCTAAATGCTTATTTAGTAGAGGACTCATTAATCATTTTAAGGCTTCTTGTTATGATTTAAGGCCAGAAAATATGATTAACAATTGGATAAATATTTAGTAATCAAGGATACATTAGTCTCAAGTTTAGTTAATTTCCTTGGACTAGTTAGTTACTTACTCTTGTTTACATTCCTCATTGCTATTTGCAATTAGATTAGTTACTGCCAAACCCCTCTCATTTTTATCTCTTAATCTGATTGCTATCATTAGAATGATCCAAGGGCTCATGTTGCCTTATACTATAAGTAGTAAGGTAGTTCGATTATAAATTTTTTAATTTGATTGGATTCGACAACCATTCAGGGCCTCAGCCAGAATGGCTAACAACAAGTATCGAAATGAGCTCTAAGGGCCTTAGCTCGAATGGCTAGCAATTGGTACTGGAATGAGCTCCGGGGGACCTCAGCTGAAAAGTTGGCAATCAATACCGAAATCCTCAGCTCAAAAGTAGGCAATCAGTATCGAACTGAGCTTCGAAGGGCCTCAGCTAAAAAGCTGGCAATCGATATCAGAATGAGCTCTATAGGGCCTCAACTAAAAAGCTAGCAATAAGTTGCATACAAACAATGCCTAAAAGTCAATCGTATGTCTACGTAAGGTGGTGACTTGGTGTCATAGAAGGGTTGGTGATCTCGTGCCAAGAGAGTTGCACTTACTACAATCTTGTTTTTTAGTGGACAACTTGTCACCTTTAAGAATAACTTGCTTCCAGATGAAAAAAGGGGACAAGATCGCCACCATTTTAATGGAGCGAGCAGAAGTATAGTATCCTAATGCTCAAAGAGTCTCAACTGTATTCATATTGAGCAAAAAATCCACTTCTTGCTATGCAAGCTTTAAAAAGAATAATACACTACAAGATTATTAAATTTAAATCCGAGTTCGTGCTTTCCTAAAAATTTATTCATAAATTACATAACATTAGAATTTCAAGACTAATTTGGTATGCATCATTTACATTAAAATAACATATATTGAAAAAGAAGATTTAGAGGCACTAAGGCTGCTATCGTTGTGGCCGTTGGGGCTACTGAGATCATTGTCCAGGAGATTGCACCACATAGTCTCGTAAGTGGCTTTTTTGGATCAGATCCTCAATTGCATCTTTGAGTGCTCAACATTCCAAGGTATTATGTCTAGCTTTTTCATGATAAGCATAGAACTTCCTCATATTTTTGAATCTATTGGGAGTTGTAATGGGGGCAAGCTTCCCAAAGTGCTCCCTATTCTCTTCAATTGCAAAGATGCACTCTTGAGTGTCTGATAGGGTGCTATAACTTTCATAGCGACCTTGATGCTGAGATTGCTCATTCCTGGCCCTTTTTGTGACTTGGCTTCCAAAGTTGTTGTCCTGGTTTTCTTTCTTATTCCTGTTATTACCCATTTTATTCCTACTACAGTCATTCTTCTCGCTCCCCTGACTAAACCTTTTCGGGGCTAAAGGTTTCTTCCCACCTGATTTCTTTGGCGGCTGGCTCATAAAATTCACCCAAGTCCTTTACTAGGGACTTGTACATCTCCTCGTATAGTTTCCCATCCTTGTGGAATCCAGTTGAGATTGTTGTGAGGATACTTTCATCTGAAGGACCTTCTACATTATTAACTTTGCATTTGAACCTAATGATGTAATCTTTTAGCGACTTGTCTCTCCATTGGAATACTATTGCGAGATGACAAGTCAGTGCTAGCTACCTTCTCAATGCCTTGTATTGACTTAGGAATTTTGCTTGGCATTCTTCCTAACTATGAATACTGCAAGTTGAAAGATTCCTGAGCCATGCTTGCGGTATTCTCTTCAGGGTTGCTAGGAAGATGTGACATTTGACCAGCGAGCTAATTGTCTGAAGATCCATCTTGACATTGAATTGTGGTCATACAAGTCACTATTCCCATTATATTGTGGGATATTAGGAACCTTAAATCTATGAGGAAGAGGCTTGGTTTGGATCTCCTTAGCAAATGGGGTCCTTTCCTCGTAATAGTCTTATTGGTCCTAAGCTACAGGTCACTTTTTGAGCTACTGCACCCTTCGAAGCAACTCTTTGATCATAAGGTCTTAAGTTTCAAATTGGTAGCCAGTGGTCTAACGACTCCTGTCACGCCCTTAATCGTGAGAATGGTGGTTCGACCTATGTTCGTGACAGGTCCTATTTGCATCTTCCTCTTGACATGAGTTCTCATGTCATTGATCATCTCCATCATCACTACTATGAGCTCGATGGACTTCTGACCTCTACTGTGAATTGTACAAATGAACAAACCCAGCTTGCAGATGTTCCCTCTTGAGGGGCTTCTCTTATTGCACTTTTGACTGCTAAAGCCCTCCTACGAGCACCGTAGCCTCAACTGATTTTTGTATGCCCTAGTTCTGTGCATGAGCCAATGCTCAAACTACATTGGCCAACTCCTTCACTATGTTTTCAAGCACCTATTGACAATGGTGTCATACTTGAACTCTATCAGTCTTAGGAGCAATAGGCTGGTGAAGGGTTAACGATGCCATATTGGCGATAGCACCTATTGTGAGGGCAGTAAAAACACCCGCAGCAGGGAAGGCAGAGCCCCCTAGTGATAACCCTTGCTACTCTACGTGATCCTCAGGTTGACCAGTGGCAGCACCAGTGCTCCTGGTGGTTCTCCTTTTTGCCATTGCAGCTAAAGAGTAAACCAAAGAGAGATACAGCTGGGGCCCTCCTTCTAGCACCAAAATGTTGATAGTGAAATTTGGTAAACTCAAATCTCAGCCAACCTGATTGGTTCTTATATCCCCAAGCTGCGTTCTAGTTGTAGAAATGTAGGGAAATAACTAAACCAAAGAGAAGGAGAAAGAACTAGATCAACATTGGAAGTTTTTTAATATGGTTCAGCTAAAATCAGACAATACTGGTCCTTACATCCATGGTATTATTTTATTTCTATAGAAAATTAGGTAGAGTTACAATATGTATTTTTCCTTCTACCTTATAATGATCTCCCTCTCCTATTTATAGAGGCTGGGAGGGTTACAAGTGTAATTTACTAAGCTGTAAATCTATTACATCAAATAATAAATGTATATGACAAGTATGACTTTTACAATTTGGCTTCTGTAAATTGCTAGCCGACTTTTGTAGATTACTTTCTACGAGTGGACCTTTGCTAACTATTTTTTTATAGATTGGCCCCACAAGTTAGGTCTGTGAATGGACGTCTGCCTCGGGTTTAACTTTAGTTGGCTTCTAGCTGCGTGATGCACTTTGTCCCATGAGCTGGAACCCTTGTTCTGAGGTCATTGCTGAGCTTTGATATTGGGCTTATGTTTAGTGATCTCGATCTCACATAGGACGACTTGTCAGCCACGTGAGCTAGGCTCGTCTCTAGCAAGTTGAGGCTTTTGCCTTGGCCTCATTTTGTGTTCTGAGCTCTAAGCTCGTGATTGGTGATCTAGGGCTTGAGCTTTGTGACCTCAATTTTTAGGTGAGCTAGGCTTTCTTCATTTGGACCTATCTCCTTTTGGGTTTTTGCCAGCCTATTTTGCATGGCACTAGAAAATACCTATAATAGTAAGCATTATCATTAATCTTTTTCTCAACTTGAAATGATCCATCTATCCTAGGAGAGAGTTTGACATTAGGTTGGTCTAGGAATCTTTCTTTTTAGACATGAATCCAAACCCAATCTCCTTCCTTGAATGTAGCTTCTTTCTCACATCGCCTTTTGTATCTATCGATCTGATGCTTTATCTTTTCTTGAACTTGTTCATGCACTTTTTTGATCTCCTTAGCTCATTCATCAACATTAGCACTATAATGTTTGGATGAGATTTTTGGCGTGAAGTCTAACGGACTAAGTAGGCGAGCTCCATAGACAATTTTGAATGGGCATTTTCCAGTAGCCTGGTTGGAGGAGTTGTTATAAGCAAACTCTTACAAGGATCAACTTAAATTCCATGGCCAGTGATGATATATCCTAAAAAATGTCACATTAGAGGTTTAAAAGGAACATTACTTAAGGTTGGCATATAGTTTTTGTTCTCTTAGTACTTCAAAAATTTAATAGAGATGGTCTAAATGCTCTTAAGGGTTTATCTTGTAGGCTGGTTTGTTTAGAATAATAGATATGGGGATAAAGTTAATAGTGTGCTAAATATCTCTCATTAATGGTAATCCAACAAGAACTTCTTCTAGAACAACATCCTGGAATATTTTGATGAGGCTCATGATTTCTTTGGGAACATTAGCCTCGTTGTTTGGTTCTACTAGTAAAAGAAGGCAGAGATGGCTGGCATCTTTTTGTAGTTCCTTGAGTAGGATTTTGGTGACCAGGGTGAGAATCTGATTAGGGCACTCTGAATTCTTAATGAGCTCGTTTGGTTGCAATATGGTTAACTTGACTTTTACTCTATCCTTGGTGAAGGAATAGGCATTTTTGAACCTGTTATGGATGGCTCAATGATCAAACTGCCAAGGTTTCTATAACAACAAGTGACAAGCATCCATGGGAATGACATGGTACCATACCTCATCTTGGTATTTCTTTCCAATGCAAAATGACACAAGGCAATGCTTGGTAACCTTCACCTCATTTCTTTTTCTTAGCCATTACAATTTCTAAAGTTTAGGATAGTCCTTTGTTGGGAGTCCAAGCTTTTTAATCATGTAGTGTGATACTACATTCTCACAACTTCAACTATCAATAATAACATTACATACCTTTCCTTGAGAAATACACCTGGTGTAAAAGATGTTGTGTCTAACCCAATTTTCTTCTTGAGATGTAGAAGTGTGAAGACTTCTTTGTCCTTCTAAAGATTCTCCAAAATTAACCAAGATAAGTTCTTCATCAAACTGGGGTGATTCATCTACTCCTTCTTCTCCCTCTTCATCAGATACCTCATGAAATTCTCCTTCAGCAATGGCCATAACTCTCCTATTTGGACAATCAAAATCAATATGGCCATACTTTTGACATTCAAACCACTTTCGTGTGTAGATTGATAGGACGATTGGTTCCAACTTCCCTTTCAGTTTTCATAGCTTCTTTTAGGCATTAGGCTTGTGAGTGGTATGGGTTTTTGGGATATGAATTCCTTGATTTCTTGCAACCTCTTTGGTTCTAAATTGGTTAGCAACATTTTTCCTCACATTCTACTTCTCAACTTTTAGAGCCAATTACACAATATCATCAACAGTAAAGTATTATTGTAAGGATAAAACATTCACGATTTCTAAATTTAGTCCCTCGAGGTAATAGGCAATACTCTACTCTTCAACCTTATTAATGTCACACTTTAATTTGAGTTACTTAAATTCCCTTGTATATTCTTCAATGGTATGCTTTTCTGGTGCAAATTTTGAAGTTTGATAAATATCTTATGACGATAGTGGGTTGGAAGATACTTAAGTGTGAGCTCTCATCGCATTTTATCCCAAGTTTTGATTCAGCATCTTCCTTCTCATTCCTGTTGGCACTTAAGATTCTCCCACTAGATTGACATGTATTTCTTTAATTTGATGGCAACAATCTTGACACGCTTTTCATCTTGAATATCCTTGAAGTTAAAAATACACTTAATAGTGCATAGCCATTCAATAAAATCATCTGGCTATATGTTTTCTTCAAATTTAGGAATATCCAATCTAATTCCAAGATCATTTGAAGGCTTGGCATAATTCCTTTGATGATGTCTATGTCCAATGTGTGAGGAAGATGATAGGACTTCTCTGTCGGTTTGCAATCTTCCAAAAGGGTTACCTTCTTCTACATTGATATTTGAATCAAAGTCACTTCTTCATTGTGGCATTCTTCAAGTTTCAAAAAGTTGCATTTCTAGTTGTTCGATTTGAGCTTAAAGTTTTTGAATCTCAATGTTAAGAGGGTCAAATTCTTGACAAGTTTGGTGTCTCGAAGGCATTTTCTCTCTCTTCTATTTTTTTCTTTTTCTTTTTTTAGATTAGATTTAAACTGGGGAAAAAAATAGAAACTTTTGAATAGAGAAACTCAAATAAGGAAAGGGCCTTTTTGAAAAAGGTATGATGGTTGGGGTCTTTTTTGAAATTTTTAGAAAAATAAGGGGTCAAAATGTAAATTTTCTAACAAGAGAGGGTTCAATATGTAAATTTTTAGAAAAGAAGGGTGGTTTGGTGTAGTGACCTGGTAAAAGATGGCACATGGCAACTTCTGATTGGTCACAGGTGATGACTTGTCAATGATGTGACTTCCACAGGAGATCATTAAGCTGGTGTGTTGTGTTGACACGGTAGATGATATGGCGGATGGCATGGCAGGTCGGAGACATATGGTAGAATATGGATGGATCAAGGAAGCTAATGTGGTGTGACGAGTGGAAGAAGTGCTGACATGGCGTCATCTTCAACCTCTGGGCACATGTCATGCACATGCATGCAAGTGGCCAGCGTGTGGAGGAAGATGCTGCCAGCATGTTCAGCGCGTGGTGGCTTCGACAACCGTGAAATTTTCTAGTTGAACTATTTTGGCCTTCTGAGCACGATGGTGGGGTTGTTTTTCTGGTTTGGACACTGGAAATGAGGGTTTCAAGGGTGGCAAAGGCGATTTCCGGTGGGATGGTTGTTTTGACAAGTTTTTTTGGTGTTTTTGTGGTTTTTAAAAGTGATAGGGAGGTGGCAATCAAGTTACTCTAATACCAAATAGCTTAGGGGAGATAAATGAGATAAAATAAAATATCAATTTTAGTAAGGTTATAACCCCACTATTATAATTTCTAACCTATATTCACCACTTAAACTGGCAAACTTAAGATACAGATATAGATTTAAGGAATTTGCTCTCAAAAGATTTCAATCATATTGAACTAAATACTAATTCAAAATAGGGAGTTACATAGTTTATTTATACTAAACTTTGAAGAATAAAGTATAAAGAAAAAAAATAGCTTGTTACAAGCCAACTTGCTCTTACAGCTGAGTTAAGCTATGGTGGGTTATGGTAGGCTAAGAGCCAGTGTAGCAAGTGGAGTTGGGTAAAATAGACCAAGTTGTTTCTGTAACAGGGCAACTGGACAACTTGGATAAAATAGGGCAATTCTACTTCAAGTGTAATTGTTCACACCACTTACATCTCTTATTAGTGTGAACTTGATGTCAACTATCAAGGAACCAGCCACAAATGATAATGTTTCTACCCATCATTTTTATCTAAGATGCGTAAGAATCAAGAAAATTTAATAAATAACCTCAATTTTAGAAAAAAGAAGTTATATTTTATTAATTTATTTTTATTAAAAATTAATTAATATGTAAAGTAGTTAATATTTATTAGAATAATAAAGGTAAGAGTAAAAAAAGAAAAAAAAAACAAATACATTCTTAATTTTCTTAAAGTCACAAATAAAAAAGATGAAAGGTGTATTTGAATTGCTCCAACTATATCTACAATTAGAATCATAATAAAATCAAAATTTAATTTATTTGTGTTATCACCATATTTTAAATTTTTTGACTAGGTACGATAAAGTCAAAATTTTGTGTAAAGATAGATTTAGATCAGCAAATGATATTCATCGATTATGATTCAACGAATTGAATATCTGACATATGATTGAGACCACAAGCATGCACAGTAAAATGATGGGTGGTTACCAAGCAGTGCGCAAAGATAGTTATTTTATTTCAGCAGTTTATCGTAACTTTTGAATTTTTAAACAATTAGGAACATGTGGAAAAGGATAACAAGGAAGTTATTTCAAGGTAGTTTTTCTATAGGAACTGCCACTAGCAATATAAATAAAATTACCATAGAGAAAAAAATTACATCATTTTGTCATGACAAACTTAAAACTCAAAATACACTGTGGTCTCTGTAGTACTCTACTACGACTACTACTACTACAATTCTAATATTTAACCACGGTTCATAAGTAGCAATCCTTCAAAACCCGCGGCTAAAATACATGCTCATTATTCCTTTCTCTATCACGTTTGGAGCTTGTGGAAAGGATTTTCATTTTGCTTCTAACGGCAGCTGTTAGACAGGGTTTTCGTGGAATCGTCCCTACAACACGAAAATCATTTTATTTTTCATTCTCGGGAACCTTTGATCATTTTTCCTGTCCCTCCGCGCAAAAGCCCCAACTTCACCCTCTCCCCAACTTCTTTCATTATTCCAATTTCTCTGTACTCACCTGTGTTTGCTGCAATTCTCATTTCATCATACATGGAATTGAAGCTCCTTTCAATTTGAAGCTTGTTGGATCTTTTCAATTATATGAAAAGACTGTTGAAGCGATGCTTGACGAGGGAAGCTTATTATCAGGTGAGAATAGATTTTAGGGTCTATGTGCTTTCGAATTTTCTTATCTGGGCATTTCAAGTGAGAAGTTCATAATCAGGTGAAATTCTTAGGCTTTTATGGGATCCATTTTGGCATTTATTTGTTAATTAATTCCTTTTGGTGTTTCTGTATTTCAATTTTTTCATTTTTTTCCCCAGAACTTACGTTATTTTTTTCATGCTTTAATGATGGGGTTTGTTTTATACGAATAGCCTATTCTAAACATTTCTATTGGCAAATATTTCCAGGAAAATACTACCATAATCGTTTAATCTTTAATTACTACTGCAAGTGACATAACTATATTTACTAGTTTTTAACACAGAATTCTGGTGCATACAAAAACATAGGTTCTATCAAACTCAATCGTCATGCCCTTTTTTCCTTCTAATTCCCACTTGATGATGACTTCTGTTGTAGTTTAAACTGTACTTCAAGTTTTTCCTTGATTGATAACAATATATCTTTCTAAGTCCCCTGTGTTCAAAATAGAGTTTCAAAATTTGACAATCAGTTTGGAAAATGAGAGACAACTAAATAACTTTGCAACCAATTCCTTGTTATTGAATGCTACATTTATTTTCTACTATAACTTAGGGCTTTTGCCTTTGCAAAATCCATTTTACTGTATTTTTATATGGTGCCTTCAAGTCTTAGTTTATATATTTTCGCCCTGATGTTGGAGAATCCAAATTTAGTTATATATTTTTCTTAGGCTTGTTTCATTTTTTGATGACATTGTGATTTGTAACTGGCATTTGTTAGCATATATGGCTGCTGTTTACACTATATCTTTGATAGGAATGAATTGAATGATTATATTCTTAAATCCTGCACTCTAGAAGGGTTTTGTTGACTTCTCTATTCATTCAGTTTTCAATCAAAACATGCTGATGAAAGCTTATACATGGTGATGATATTGATATAAAAATGGTAAATCCTTATTGCTTAATTGAGTGTATGATTTTTCTTCGTGTGAATGATAACAGGAATGAATAGGGGGTTTATTATTTGTTCTCTGCATTAATTTTGTGAGTGAAGAAGCTTCCCTTGAATTTATATCATACATCTAATTTGGCATAATACTAATCAGTCAGAAGAATGAATTTTATGTGGGTTGCACTTCATCTAATTTGGATTAGGAAGGTTCTTTTTCTAGATGGAATATCAAAATGTATAGAATCTCTGTTGTCATGTCTTTATTTAATCATGTAAATGGTCATCTGTACTTTAGAAGAGCGTGTTAAATATGATTCTTCTAGAGTCCATAATAAATTGATGACATAGAAAAGTTTAAAATGGCCCCTCTTAAACGCAACATACACCATGGAATGATGGAAAAGAGAAATAATATTTAATTTTTTAATTGATTTCTAAGCAAATAACTCTTGAGAAAAATTCACTTTCAACTCTCCCCCGTGTGTAGTCATCTCATGCTATATCTCTGTATCATAGTAATCTGCTGAACTTCCAGTAATTTCAGATTCAACTTATTATAGCTTGATTTGTTGTCCATGAGTACCATAGAGTATCGTGACAGGGAGTACCATAGAATGATCCTTATTATAAAAAATAATTTCATAAAAAATAATTTGCTAAAAACAATTATTTATTTGTTTATCACCTCTCTAGTCAATATACATTAAAGTAGATATTTTTATTTTTATTGGATTTTACTTTCTTTTATTTTAATTTAGCTTAATTTAATATTCAGACAAGAAAAGGCTTGCTATTCTGTCAAAACATGACAAATTATTAAACATGAAAGTTGCTTGTGGAAAATGAAGAACTGATATTTATAATTTCACATCATTTTTAGTATCAAGTAGACTGTTTGATAATATAAACCCTTAAATAATATAAATGAGGAGAAGTTTTTGACTTAGTAATAATATAAACATGGTTACGTGGGTCTCCTTTTAGTGTGGGCCAATTTTCTTTTCATTTTTGTTTTTTATTTTATTTTTTATCAATGAAAACATAGTACCTGGATGCCTTTTAGTAGGGAATAACATAATGCAGATTGCTGGTTGCTTTGAGGGTCCAAAGACATTGAACATTTTCCGTACTCAGTCACTAGTCTCTCTGCTTTCTCATCTACGCCCCAAAGTTTTCCAATCTCTTAATCTGGGCTTAAAATTATAACAAAAATATAAATTCTACCTTATTTATTGACGTCGATTTTGCATAATGTTTAGCAATCAAGTGAGTTTTATAATAAAAATTAGTTATAAATGTGAAAGAATATAAATAATAGATATGAATGATAGATATAGGTGTACTATTACTCAAATCATAATAAAAAGAAAAATAATAATTATTTTGATAAATATAGATGTAGTATTACTCAAATTATGATTCTAAGCCCATACGAATCCTTTGACTGATTTTAGAGGCAAAATACTCAATTTTCCCAATTTGACTTGACATGCTACCTATAGTTTTGATGTGCTGATGGATACAATTTAGAGGCAAAATTTAAAGTACTTTACGATTTTTATAAATTGGCGGTTTGGTCGTAGTAGTTTTTCTGCATTTACAGCACCTTACCACTCTACACTTGATATATTGGTAAAGTTCCTATGGCTGAACAACTAATGCCTTTAGCTGAATGTATAACTCTGTAATTTGTTTTATTTAGCTGAATGTGCTTTTTGCTTAGCCAATAATAATAATAATAATAATAATAATAATAATAATAATAATAATAATAATAATATGTTGACATATCATTAGTTGTAGATTTTTGAGTGCTTAGATTTACTTTAAGTGTGATTTTTTTTTTCTTTCTTTTGTAATTTACACTTATCTAGGGACAGCATTATTTATTCCTTATTCAAAACAATTGTTGATGTACTATTTTCATTTTTAGATAGGTAATGTATTAGTCATGGTCATAAATAAATCTTGGATTACTTTGCCTTAAAACATGACCAATATACTAAAGGTTTAGAGGAATTTTTGGATTTTGCAATAGCAAATCGATTCGTAGAAGGGAAAATAAAATATCCCTATCTTAATTGTAGATTTAGATAATGGTTGATTAGAAATGAAATATACGAACATTTAATAGTGAAACAATTTTTAACTGGACACACAAAGTGGATTTGACATGAGAAATCAAATATTGTAGACACTTCAATTAGTGGGTATGTCAAGGGATTTGATTATCACAAATCACCCTATGATGATTTGCGAACTCATGAGCATAATCTTATTAAAAAAAATTTTATCTGTTGAAATCATGGAAATAAATACAGAAAATTATTCTTAACGCCTTTTTAGAAAAATCAATGAATGCATAATTGTTACGAAAACATTTTCTTTAAATAGATAATTTTTAAAATTAAAATAATCCTTTTCATAATTTTTTTTTTCATATTTGAGGGCCTAATATTTGGTTGCATGAACACTAACTACCAAAAGTAAATCAAGGGAAATACGTACCTTATTTTAATCATATATAATATCTTGAAGCATCTTTTAATTGGGATAACTTCCATAAGATTCATTAATTTGAAAATCTTAATGAGAGATATGAGTCTAACTACTTACTGAGCAAAACACAAATCTAACTTTGAATTGAAAATCCTTTTGATCATAAATATAAATATATGTTTATATATATATAGTGGAAAACATATTTTCATATATCTTTTAAAAATGTAATCACAATCATCTCTAAAACTTTCATATATGATCCTTTATACTTAACATTTATCTTTATCTTTACTAACTATTCTATCACATAATTAACATAACAATTTGAAATCATTATATTGCTTTACTAAGTTATATTTGATGATTATGTAAAGCTCACATAATCTTACTTTACTAAGTCATATATGATGATCATGTAAAATCCATTGTTTATAATTATCCTTATAATAAGGAATAATAGGAGAGCGATATTTTCTTAATTTTAACTTTGACTTTTCTTTAACTTGACTTTTCTATGTCTCATAGGACCTTTCATAACTTTTATGCCTTTATGCACCTTTCCCATAATGTCTGGTCACATGGTTGACCATCTATCCCTCTCGTAACCCCTTATCATATAGGTGACTCTCATACATCTTCAAATGCACGTAAGTCTATCAATATCCCTTGTCAATTCACATAGATACATACACACTTATATCTCTTAGCATGCCTATCTTTCATCATATACTATACTTTCTTATCTATCCATGAATAATCCATGTCTACCTCATAAACATTCTTTCTATTATTATCCTTTATAATGCTTTATAGATGATGTCATGAGATTAATTTTAGAAATACCTTTTTTTGGAAGTAATTCTTATTTCTAATAAAAGAATAAATATGTACCTATTTGTAAAATAATATTTACTTCAAATAAGACATAGAATGGTAATAATACAAATATATTACCATAAAAGAATAATTTTCTTCTTTTCATAAAAATAACAAATTTAATAGTTCTCATAAAGATAAGAAATCTTAATAAATATTTTTGAGGAAATAAATTAAAATTTATAAAACATAAAATAAATTTTCATAATATTTTATGAGTTTATAACATTTATGCCCATATGCATATGCAAAGCTGAGATTTCTATATTAATCTACAACTTCAACCATTTGTACATTCCTTTACTATAGTCTGTTTCATATATAAATCAATCAATCAAATAATCGTATAGGAAATCAATTTCTTAAGTTCTACTTGAATCAACCTTCTTATATGCATTTTGGCTTAAGCTTGAATTCATCAAATCTTACATTCTAAGTCTATTCTTGGTTTAATCCAAAATCTCATAACCATATTGGGTCTCATGCAATTCATAACTTTTGCTTTCATTGGTTTATATATAATTCTAATGGGCTAATTCTCTAAAACATTCTCAATTCTTAACAATCAAAATACATTTATAGAATTTTGAAAATATAGATTTTTATATGAAAAGGAAATTGGAAAATTCCACTCACCCGATAATATAGATTTTTCACATCATGTAAAATCAGAAACACAAATTGTTCAGAAACACAAAGTGATGAATATTTAAATGAATATAACTTAACCAATTAATTTTTATTTAAAGCAAAGAAGTGAGATTAAAGAAAATCAAAAACACAAGTTGTTCAATTAATTTTACCTCAGATTTATTTTTTGGATTGAAGATTGTGTTGGGACTCTTTTCCCACAAGGTTTCTGTTTTGACAGATGCTTAATTGTATTAGGATTTTAAAACCTTGAATTCCGTGCGTCAAATTTTATCAGACTTAACATTGACCAGTTCATAATAAATGATGCTTTTGGGATCTTTAAATGCCATTTGTATGAACTAACATATAATATTATATGCCTATTTTTAAAATTATGACATCTAACATTAGAAACCTACTTTTAATAAATGAGTAGTTAGAGAAAAGACATCAGTTTTTAATATAAAATCGACGTCTGAACTTCCTATGATATCAGTTCTTCAATGCAAACCAGCATTTAATGTCTCCATTCATTTTAAATAAGATTTATATATTACAGATTAATATATTATAAATCTCTATTTTTTTAAAACTCTTATTATTTTGCCTATTTTTATTTATGAACAAAATTTATTTTCTAACCATTTTTTTTCTATTACAAATAAAATAATTTCATTTTACCAAGACTATAGAATATTTCAAGAATTAAATACTATTAAATTTGACAAATTCAGGAATTTGCATATTAATTTTAAGTGACAAAAATAATTCTAAAAATAATTAGACTTTAAGCAATTATTTATGAAAATTTCAATATATTATCTAAGAAAATAAAATGGATAAAAATAAATTAAAAAAAATGAGAAGTGTTGGCATTGCTTGTGTTTTGAAAATGACTAGTTAATGAAAAGATGTTGATTTTTTAATAAAAATCGACATCATTAAAGATTTACAAGTCAATTTCAAACTAAAAACAAATATCTAAAATTACGTGTCTATTTTTATAAAAGGACTATAGTCTTTGCATATTTTAAATAAATTTATATATTAAAGATTCATATATTAGAGATCCCTGTTTTTTAAAAACTTTTATTGTTTTACCTATTTTTATTTATGGATAAAATTTATTCTTTAACTATTAATTTTTTATTCCAAATAAAATAATTTTATTTTAAAAAGACTACAAAATATTTCAAGAATTTAATAAATTGAACAAGATAATTCAAGAATTTAAGCATTAATTTAATGGATAAAAATGATTTAAAAACTAATTAATTTTTAAGCAACTTATTTGTGAAAATTGTAGTATATTATTTAAGAAAACAAAATGGACAAAAATAAATTCAAAATAAATTAGATGTGTTGGTGCTACTTGTGTTTTAAAAATTAATTGATTAGTTAAAAGATGTTAGCTTTTAATATCGATCGACGTCTAAAGTCTCAACAACGTCAATTTTTTTAACAAAAATTGATATCAAAAGTCTCCACTTATTTTAAAATAAATGAGACGCATTGGCAGAAATATAGAAATTGAGACATAGAAGTTTTCACACATATGACTATCACTCTCGCTCTTTTCTATATTTGATCTCATAGCTCTCCCCCTCCATTTATGGCAATTTGAAGGCACTCTCACTCTTCTTTTCCCTCTCACTTTGACTCTTCCTTTCTTGGTGGTTTAAACTAATCTTCTTCGTCTTATTCTTTCTCTTTGTTTCTAGGTAATGACTATTTTTTTTTTCTTTTTATTAATAATTGACATTATGTGGATGAGATAAATTATGTGTTGATTATGTTTAATTATATTTCCTAGTCTTTTTTGTTTTTTAATTTTGGATCACAATAAAATTGTTTATTAAAATTAAGATAACTTGATGATAAAATTGTTTAATTTTAGTGGAGTAGAAACTACTTCAGGAAAGAATTCAGTCATCTGGTAATAATAATTTATATGGCCTCTTGAATATTTGTTTGCTTATATGAAATATCATTTTCCTAATTTCATAAAAAAAATATAATTCTATCTTTTAAGTAAATTGAACATAGGTTGAAAATCCTCCTAGAAAAAAAATTGGAAAAAATTGAAGGTAATTGATTGTGTTTATTGGCAACTATATAATTTTTAGTTTAGATGCTCATACTTCATTTTGTGTTTATTAAAATTAAAATGACTTAATAAGAATATTGTTTGATTATTTTTTGTTTGCATTACAGGACATGACAACACTTGAAATTTCTTTCAGGTAATTGATTGTGTTTATTGTATATATATGTATGCAACTATATATAATTTTTAGTTTAGATGTCTATACTTGATATATTATATGTTTATTGAATCTGTGTTTATTCTTACCTAAATTGTATATATAAAAATGCAGCTTTGACTTATATGGATAGACATAGTAACACTTAAAATATTTTTTACCTGAAACTCTCATCAATGTTAGAAATTGCATTACAAGAGAAGGCTTAATTAGAGGAGATGTATAATCAAGGAAATTTAGTTCAAAAGTAAGTAAAATGATTATTATGTATAGATTTGTTAAAATGACATGTTTTGGTTTTACTTTAATTTTGTAATGTCTTGAATTATTTATTAATTCAATAAAGTATTTGCAGTTGTTGAAATCAAGATTGTATTTGTTAATTGTATTTTTTATTTGATGGCTATTTCTGTAAAAATGTAAAATAGCAACAAGTTTATGTAAAAATCTAGCTAGCTAGCTGCAAGTTTTTATAAAAAATGTAGCTAACATCAAGATTTTTTTAAGGGGAAAGACATTAATTTTTTATCAACTAAAGACATCAATTTTTGTAAAAAAGAATCGATATCTTTAATGGTTTCTTGAAAAAGATGCTTGTTTTTTTTAATACATTTAACACCTTTGGTGGTTGGGAAAAAATGCTAGTTTTTAATAAAATCGATGTTTTAGTAGAAGAAAAGACATCAGTATTCATAAAAAACTGACATATAAAAATTATTTTGGAATAAAAAGATATCAATTTTATATTAGAAAACCAATGTTGTTTCTTTTTTACATATCAATTTAAAAATTGATGTGGATTGTTTTGACTTATCATGTCAATTAGATAGAAGTCAACCTTAAAACTAACGTAGAAATGTATTTTTGTAGTAGTGAAAGTTGGATGGCATAACATACACTACAACATTTCTGACCTTTGGCAATAGCCAACAATCATTGCCTAAAATGACAAAACTGTTGCCTATAATAATAAGCAATGATTTTTGACTATTATCTTATCAAGCGTTGCCTATTCTTTTAGGCAATGATTTTTTTAAGGTTTTTGGTAACAGACCATAAAACAGTTGCCTATTATTCAGTTATAGGCAATGGTTTTTATTTTATATTTTAGCAATAGTTTTTTAACCATCAGACAACACTTATAAATTGTTGCCAAATACAATAGGCAACGATTTATTTCAAAATAGGCAACAATGTTTTCCTAAATAAACAACACCTTGGTACATAATAGGTAATGATTTTTTAAATATATAGGCAACACTTTTGAACCTATAACACCTGGAAAATTCAAAAAAATAAAAATAAAAAGGAAATTTAACATAAAATTTAAAAAATGGAAAAGGACTAAAATGAAAAGTTGACAGGGACTAAAGTGAAAAGTTTTATTCCGTAGTAATTGGTTTGATAGTTTTTCAAAACATTTGTGCAAGTAGTTGAAAATGAACAGTTGATGGTGAAGTGATAATCTAACTTGATGTATGAATTATGAATGTTGTTTGAGTTCCGAATTATGAGTGGCTATTGATAATTAGTTGTTATTGTTGTGTAAAATTGAGTATACTACCTTTTGGTATACTGTATTCTAGATTGTTGAATACTATAATATATTAATTTGAGAAGTTACTATAATTGGTATAAGTATTGCAATCTAAGTGTGTTCTGAATTTATTATGAAATTGATATACTTAAATTTCTATAAGTTTATACTTTGGAGGTGAGTGGATAATCTCACCTTGTAAGTGTTGTATCGTGTTAAAAAGTAATCGTATTAAATAAATACTAAAATAGTAATCTTAATAATTTGAAATATCGATGATAAGTTTATTCTGAGGTATTCTCCATATATAAAACCATATATCTCAAACTTAAGTAACATAAAAACTGGATTCATTGGAAACCTATTGGTAATCTGGTAGCATCCGTAAATAGCCTGTATGGCTGGATAATATTGAAAGAACATCCTATAAGACTGGGTAATATTGAAAGAACAGCCTGTATGGCTAGGTAACAGAAAGGAAAAAGGCAAAATGGTGGTAACAGCCCAAGGGGCGTAATGGAAAATGACAGAGGAAAATAAGTACGAAAACGAATAAACAGTACAAAAGAGAAATACTAATGATACCATGATTACCAATAGAAGTTTCCTTGGAAATCCAGATGTTGATACCTATTGTATAATGAATAATAGTACTAAGCATATATTATCTTAGTTTGTATTTTTGATACTCAGTAGAATGAATGTTTAATTTGGGCCACCATGTATTTAATTTATTGCTGCGTATATGGCCCATATTATTTTTTTGTAGATGTATTGTAAAAATTAATACTGAATCATTGAAATATTTATTGTGTTATGTTATGATTGAATTCTGGATGCCCAGTAGATTATTGATGTTTAGTCTGAATCACTGTATATCTATATTTATTTATTAAACAGGTTCTGGTTGGCATGTGGCCCTTAATATGTTTTATGGCCTTGAGCCTGGGCGTCCAGATTATAGAGAAAATTCTGTCAAATTTTCAGCACAAAGTTGTAGTATAGTTATGGAATAGTCTGCATGATTAGGCTTGTAGGAGGTTTCCTACAGGTGACTTCTTACGCCGGTCACGGACCTCCTGGGCGGGTTACGACAAAGTTGGTATCAGAGCAAAAAATTTAGGAACATGTGTATAATGTAATACTATATTCATGTATTCCTCATGATTCTATATAATACGAATCCCCTATTATATGATAATAGACAAATACAGGTAGTAGCCGTGGTATTGGTAAGAGTTTGTAAGATAAATAACATGTTAGATTCTAGTAGTATACCAGAGGGAATATCACTTCAGTTTTTCTAAAAGTCTTTGAATAAAGATACAAATTGATACTTGAACATCCGTAAAAGATATTGTTACAGTTATGATATTGAGGCAACACCACCTCAATGTTTCTAAAAGATCCGAGTATAGTGATAAAGAAAATGTGAATGAAAGTAGATCTGTTCCGAACTCTATATGAGATATTTTAGACATGTTCAGAAGGATTTTCAGGAAATTCTGATAAACATTGCCTCACAGTACAAACATAGGAAATTTAAAATTCTGGAATTGGTATTGTCAAAATTGCACGAGAAGAAGTGCAACCAGCCTCTGTTCTGTTCAGTAAGAAAATAGGATTGATTAGATATTCCTTAGTTACATAGTTCATCAAGCTCTAGATAAGGGCCTGATAAATGTGGATTTAAAATTAATTGTAATAAAAAAAGAAATTTGAATTACATAAAACATTAAGAGCTAGAAAGTACAAGGTTAAAAAGTCTAGATAATGATTTTAGTTGTCACTTATTTATCCTGGTTGAGGATAACGAGATAGTAAATGTCGGCATTTGTATCGACCCGCAACAATTGCGGTAAGCGCTTCTGTTATTTTGTTATTTGATTGTGTTCTGATTATTTTTGAAATTATTGTCATTGATTAATGGAATCATAGTTGGTTGGATGTGTGTGTCTATTTTGTTTGACCAGTTTTAGTTCAGCCTAGTAAATAAGTTTTATACTAGATTGCTATGTGACAGAAGTTTTCATCTCTAACATACTGCTTGCTATTGGTTTATTGTTTGTTAAGTGTGTGACCAATCTGCTCTCAATTTCGATGGATTTTGAATGATTATTTGTCTA
>JANHAO010008275.1:0-19385 GCA_026873985.1 Saraca asoca | reverse complement strand
ATTCTACCAATCAATCAGAGCATGCATGCAAACTATGGAATTGGGATCTAAAACAATCAAAACCAATAAGAACAAGAAATGGAAAAAAAGTCGAAGATTTGGTTTGAATCTAAGCAATAGATATCAAAATTATTAAGAAATCATCAAAGGGAACATACGAAGGTCCTTGATTATAGATATCAATGCTGACCCAAACACATTCAGCTCCAGACTTGAGCCTGTTGAGGGTGGCCTTCTTGTGAGCCATGATAAAGGGCACATCTAAGCTAGCATATAATGAGCATAGCAAGAAGGAAGTTATGAGAGCAAAAGCAACAAGAGCTTTGGAGATTGGATCTACTATTTCACTGAGTTAATGATGAAGATGATGCAGGGAGAACGAATGAAAGAATTCAGGTTTGGTTTGGTAGATCCCTATTTGGATTTGTGTTGGATCTTTGTAGGGAGCCCCGCGTAACTTGTAAAATGTACTTAAGGAGTAAGAGCTTAAAAAATTATTCCAACCAAATAAGTTTTTTATTTTTTTGTCTTAAAAACTATTTTCTAAAGCATTTTTTCCAAACAAGTTTTCTAACTCTTTTGTTTTCAAAAAACTGTTCTCAAAATTTTACATCCAAACAAGTTTTTTATTCTTTTGTTCTAACAAAACAGTTTTTAAAATTCTTTTAAAAAAATTATTTTTAAAAAATAATAAAATAAAAACATTTGAAAATACTTCCAAACAGGCCCTAAATTACTTTGTTGCTCATTGTAGTTTTTTTCAGTTTCTAATTAGGTACTTATAGTTTAAAGTTTTGAATTAAATCTTTATATTTATTTTTTTTTCTAATTAGAAACTTCTTGTCATTTTCCTGCTAAATTTGATTAGCAATTGGCCCATATAGACAACTATATATTAGCAGTTTATAAACTGAGAGACAAGCTATTCATTCTTTCCCATTAAAAATGAAATGATTTCATAAAATGTTTTAATTTTATCTAAGTTATTTGTCACTTAAATACAAATAAAAATTGTATGAAAACTCTATATTAACAATCATTAAACTCCATCAAAAAAGTATTGTCCATGTGTGCTAATTGCTAACAAAATCTAATAGAAAAATAATGAGAAGTATTTAATTAGAAATAAAAAATAAGTATATTGATCCAATTTAAAACTTTTAAACTATAAGGATCTAATTAGAAATATAGTAAAATTACAAACACCGATAGAATAATTTAACCTTAAATTTATTTTTGTATGTTAGTAAGATTCTAAAACTTAATGCTTTCTACTAACCTTATATTTCACAAGCTTATGATGCTTGTCATGTTTTTGAAAGAATTAAGATTTTTCTTAAATTCTAATAAATGATATTCTAAATTGCAGGTTTTAGTAATTTATTCATTCATTGGTTCTTATAACTCACTCATTCTTCTCCAATGTTTTTTTTAGACCTTGAACCCTACTTAGAGATCCTTTAACAACTCTATGGAGGTTGTTGGCGAAATCTCGAAGAGATTTGATAGTTAGAATGTGATGTGTCTACATTTGCATGCGTTTGTTTATGTTGGTATGATATACATATATTTTGATGTGTATGGTATTAGTACTTTGGATTTTTGATTCATAGGTTTTGATTTTGGGCATGTCAATGTGGCCATATCTATTTTCTCAGTTGCCCTTGACTAATATCTAAAAATTAGAGCAAATACTGTTCATTTTTTAGAAAATTTATAAAAGTACTTTTAGTAATATTTTTTGTGATTAGCATTTTTATAAACTTATATAATTATTGCATCAGATCATTTTTTCTTGATAAAGAATTTAGGCTTGCGGGAAGTTATCCTTTAATAATTTTTATGCCAATGGGATGTGACATCTTAAAAGTCTAATTTTATAATGATGGTTATCTTTATGGAATGTTAGCCTATAATATTAAAAAACAAAAGGTGTTAGCCTTTTCATGTACTTAGACCAAATCTTATGGGAGGAAAATGTAATTTGCTTTTACATGGCAAAAACAAAGTTTACATACTCTTATACATTATGTATAAAAAATATAAAAACATGAAAGAGTAAAAGAAGTTTAAATTTCGTACCTCTCTTTATTGTTAAAAGTGTTAGATAGTTAAACATAAGAATAATTAAAATTTGTTATCAATGAAAATATTTTAATTATTTTTAATTAACTTAACAATGCCTACATAAGTAATATGTAATAATTTAAATTTCTTGGATAAAATTATAATTATTTTCATTGAGATTTAATTTAATTATATTTACATCTTTTTATTTTTAGGAATAAACATTTACTTCCTTATTTTTTATGGTAAAAAAAAGATGAAAAGTTTAAATTTGACTCACTACCAGTATAAAACATTTTACATTATCAATAAATAAAAAGATGTTATATCATTAAAAAAAATTATAACTAAAAATTTTTACGAACAAGTTTTAACAATTTTTTAATAACATAACACTATATAGATATGTGACAATGTAAAACTAATCTACATTATAGTGAATTAAATTTAAATAAAAAAAAAGTGTGCTTAAAATATGAGAATAAGAGTTTTAGATGTATATTTTTTAAAAGGAAAGAATACAAATGTAATTAGATCAATCTTATGAACGAAGTTAGTGTAATTTCTTGAAAAAGAATAGTTTTGTATACTTCCCTCCATCAAAAGTACATCAAGAGATAGTATTAATATCGGATAAAAGTTTTTTCACAATATAATTCGGGTTTGTGTGCGTATAGTACGTAGTAGTCTTTGGATCAAACTGGGCCTCATTCACGGCCTAAAAAATTTCTCATTTCAGTTTTAGTGCCCGCCCATTTGACGGTTTCGTTTATGTTTCGCGCCCAATCGGCCCACCATTGAGCACCTTGTCCCTTGCTGTGCAGAGCAGAGAGACCCTAGCTTCCATGGCGGAGTTCCATTTCACGGTTCACCATTGGACAATTTAAAAAGCTAAGCTGTGCTTTGACTTAACTTCCACCATGCCCATCTTAAACTGAGAGCTCGCTCTTAATCGTGTATCGAAGCATTACTCGTTGCGATCAGTGGACTTGCCATCAACCTGCCTGAGAATGGAAGACAACGATATATTAGAGGAGTTACTAAACGTGGAGGTTGAGATTCAAGACGTCCAAGGTGCTTTCTTCTTCTTCTTTACGCTAATGTCTGACCAAATTTGTGCTTTCTGTTTGCTAATGTAAATAAATATTGTTATTCTCCTTCTGTAGATCAAATAAGGGCATTAATTGAAAGGCAAGAGAAGTTATATGAGAGAAAATCAGAGCTGCAGGCTATATTGGAAGCATGTAAAGAATCTGAAAAGCATGTCAATATCAGTAATGGTGCTTCAAGTTCAAGTAATGTGGAGAGTTGGTCTGGCTCATTTGAGTGGGATTCTGAAGCCGATGATATCAGGTTGAATATTTTTGGCATTTCGTCATACCGTGCAAATCAGAGAGAGGTAAATGCAAAAATAGGTTATAACCATTAAAATGTTTTTCTATTTATGATACTATGAAATTTATTTATATTTTTAGTAATAAGTTGTTAAATTCATATCAGATAATTAATGCCATCATGAGTGGAAGAGATGTTCTGGTGATTATGGCTGCAGGTGGTGGCAAGAGCCTCTGCTACCAGCTTCCAGCTGTTCTTCGTGATGGAATTGCTCTTGTTGTCAGTCCTTTGCTTTCCTTAATTCAGGATCAGGTAAATTTCACTATTCTAAAATCTAGCCCAAACCTTTGTTCTCGGAACCTTTTTATAAATTGCAGCAGGTCTTCATGATGGAATATAGGTGATGGGTCTAAGTGCTTTAGGCATTCCTGCATATATGTTAACATCAACAACAAGTAAGGAAGATGAGAA
The DNA here is from genome assembly GCA_026873985.1 of Saraca asoca. Taxonomy (NCBI): domain Eukaryota; kingdom Viridiplantae; phylum Streptophyta; class Magnoliopsida; order Fabales; family Fabaceae; genus Saraca; species Saraca asoca. The sequence continues at coordinate 15,512 of JANHAO010008275.1, read as the reverse complement.
GTTCATATACAAGGCTCTGGAGAAGGGTGAGGGGGAACTCAAAATATTGTATGTCACACCAGAAAAGATATCAAAGAGCAAGAGGTTTATGTCAAAACTTGAAAAGTGCCATCATGCTGGTCGACTCTCTCTAATTTCCATTGATGTGAGTGCAGAGTAACATGGTATATGTTTATTACTTCCATTCGTTTAAAAAGTTGAATAGTTTTTTGTTCCTAGGGTGCTTGCAGAAGTGTTTCAAGGGCGTTACTTCTGTTTTGATTCATTTGCTGGCTTGCTTATAGCCTGTTTAATTAAATGCCACCACTTATTTCTTTGACTGTAAATTTCTTTAATGAAGAGGAAAAGTTATGGTTTTAGTCAGTCTCGTATACTCTTCTTGTTGCTTAGAATATGATATTTATAGACTTTCCATGGATCAAGTCACCCTTAAGTGATCTCCAAAAATTCTTTTGTGTGTGAAACTCTATTCTGGAAAGGTGATTAAAAACATTCTATTAGATAGAAAGCACGTGCCTTGGGAGCTGGCCCTTGACCAAATCCTGGCACATCCTCTGACTTTCTCTACTGATTGAAAAACACTTGGATGGCAATAGCCTGATGGTATATGCCCTTGCTCTGTTAGTATTTTGTTTTTGTATTCTAGCAAGTTTGTCTGTTGTTATGATGTTCTATTAGTGTTGAATGCACTTCTTAAGCCATATCAGAAAAATTGTGCTTATGGCTCTGCAGAGGTCATTTGGCTTCTTTTTGTGTGTGTGTGTGTTAGAAAGAGGTCAATTGGTTTCATGACAATCTTGTGTTGGGTACGTGACATTTTTGTTTGTGGTGATGGGTTGTTTTGCAGGAGGCACATTGCTGTAGTCAGTGGGGCCATGACTTTCGACCTGACTACAAGAACCTTGGTATCCTGAAGACTCAGTTCCCCAATGTACCCTTGGTTGCTTTGACTGTAAGTTTTTATCCTCTATCTTATGTTCAAAAAAACAAAAAAGGGGGATTTTATTTGCTTTTACTTTGTTCTAAACTACAAGTCTTTTGGTGAAACTTTGATTTTTACTTTGTCATTTATTTGTCAGGCAACTGCTACTCAAAGGGTCCAGAATGATCTAATGGAGATGTTGCATATTCCAAGATGTGTTAAATTTGTCAGCACAGTCAACAGGCCAAACCTATTTTATATGGTATATTCAGAGTTATTCTTTTTGTTTTAATCGACTTTCTGTTTTTCCATACAGCGAAAAGTTATTACCATGACTGTAACAGTCTAGTAAAAGAGTTTCAAATTTATTTTCTAACATCACAAGTTTTTATATTTTCCACTGTAGGTAAAGGAAAAGTCATCTGTCGCTAAGGTGGTTATTGATGAAATTGCCCAATTCATTCAAGAATCTTATCCAAACAATGAATCTGGAATAGTATATTGCTTCTCCAGGAAAGAATGTGAACAGGTAGGTGTGTATGTGCGTGATTATGCCTTTTTTTAACATTTAGATGTCCAGGTTTTGCATGTGAGATGTTGCCCTCAGGACCAAGGTCACCAATATGTGAGCTAATAGAAGTATTTTTGAGAAATTTTATTGTTGCTTGTGCCTGATGTACCATTTACTGTTAGTTAAAATTATCACATAAAATGGTTTGTAAAGTTCAGTTACATGTTAGCGTCTGGATGGCATTGTTCCATGAAAACAAATTACTTGAATTTTCTCATGACCCATGGATTTGTCCACAGATAGCAGAGGAGTTTATATTCACATTTTCCATCCCTTCTCTTTTAGGGTTAATTCTGAAATAATTAGGATTCTTTTTTAATTCTAGCTATAGAGTAATGGCAATATAACATCATAATCTAAGAAATCTTTCCCAATGTAAGTTTACGATTTTTTTTGAAGTAAAATAGATACCAATGCTTCTACTCTCAAATATTATAGGTTGCCAAGGAGTTACGTGAGAGGGGAATTTCAGCAGATCATTATCATGCAGATATGGACGTAAATGCTCGTGAGAAAGTTCATATGCGGTAAAGTAGTTATTTTATTACAATATTGTAAGTTTGTATATTGGCACATTAAACATTTCATCAGAGAAAAAGTATCAGTGCCTTATATACATTAATTCTGCTTGACTGTGGTCAATATACAAGTGGAGACTGCAGTTCTTGTGTTTTAGAAACCAAAAGACTTGCTGTTGTGGGTTCTTTTAGGAGAGTTGCACTTGTTGACACCACTCTCCAAAATATTTGGACATAACTATTGGTTGTGAGCTCTATCTTACCTAATAATCCCTTTTTTTCCAAAGATCTCAGCTGACGTGAAATTGAGTATGTCCTCTGATTGGCCTACCTTAGGCCCAGTTCGATGATCTGAAAAAATAGCTGTTTTGCCTTGTATCAATAAAAGAAAAAGAAAGATAGCTGTTTTGTCCCACTTCTTTTAATGGAACTTGACAGAATGGACTTTCTCTTGCTGCATCATTCATATTTATGAGAAAATAATATATTGACGTGATAGGATAATGGTATTACACAATGTGTTAATTGAGCATACTTGTGGTGGATAATGCAGGTGGAGCAGTAACAAGTTGCAGGTTATAGTTGGTACGGTATGTATCATTGCAATCATTGTTCTGTAACACATTTGCATTTGTCATTTTCTATCTGTTTCAGCATTGACCTAATACCTAGTATATTTGTTTTAACTTGCATTCCAGGTAGCATTTGGTATGGGAATCAACAAACCAGATGGTTAGTATTGGAAAATTGCCATCTTGCACTCTTCTTGAAATTCCTCAAGAATATCACTTTTCTATGTTTTATACCATTATACTATTCATAACAGCATTTGCAACTATATTGTTTAATTCCATTCATTTATCCCTGAAAATGGGTGGCCTCAGTCTCTTGCACCATCATTTAATTTTCCATGTCTAATTTAGATGATATAATGCACATGGAAGACTATGTTTTTCAGTGTGGATGTCTTTTTTTTAGTTTTCTAAGTCACTGCCTAATCTCTGATATATTGTTCGTGGCTGTGAAACATTTTGGCCTTTTTTGGGTGTTAGTGTGGTGTCCTATAGTTAGTGATGTGATATCCATGCCAATTTATATTCTGTTAGAGATATCCTTTCCAAGTGATCTTAATTATTGTCCGTATATGGTTGAATAAAATGCCCTTTTTCATTCTTGCCATGTGATCAAGAGATTATGCTGTTTCTTTTGTTGCATAGATAAGCTTGCTCATGAACGTTGTTGCAAGTGTACCCTAAGGGCTTAGTGTGGAATTGAAGTTTTTATTTGTGTGTTGCTTTTTCTTCCATATAAAATTAGACTATGTAACCATAGATATTTGCATGTAGTCAGGTTTGTCATCCATCACAGCTTGAGTAAATCAATGGAAACATACTACCAGGTTTTATACTAGTCTCTGCTAAATTCTTCTGCTGCCATATACTTTTTTTTCATTCAACTCTTTTGCAGGAAAGTGGTCGTGCTGGTCGAGATGGACTACCTTCTGAATGCTTACTCTACTTTAGGCCTGGTGATCTACCCCGGCAGGTAAAGTTTATTATTAGTCCTAAAGGTGAAGCTTGCAGGAGATATGACCTAATTAAATTAAGCTCAGACAAATAATTGCCAGTGGATTTTGGGAGCTGTTGGTATTTGGTACTAGCTTCGCTTTTGAGCATAATATACTGTGACATTTCTAGACATGTTTAATGGAATTAATGTTCAGGCACACACAAGCACATGCTTGCTTTAATAGTAAAAACTTAGACATATATATGTTTAGTATATTTGCATATAGATTGATGTACTGCATGATTAACAACTTTGATAATCTTCTACAGAGTTCAATGGTCTTCTACGAAAATTCAGGGTTGCAGAATCTCTATGACATAGCACGGTATTGTCAGGTACTTTTTGCTGTGGTATTCTAATTTTATCACTTGTGGTTGATCTCTCCCACTAATTTACTTCTTTCATTTCGGAACATATCTTGGCTTCTCTGTTTCTTCTTCCTCTTTATCTTGCTTTCTTTCTGTCTGGGTGTTGGGTTTTAGATGAAGTCTAATTGGTGGCTTATATGTGAATGGATATGGAATACAAAGCATCAACATTTTCTTTTAATCTTTTGATGATGCTACTAGCATATCTGTTCACTAGGCCCTACCCTGCATACATGCTGGTTGAACTAGTGGACATAGGGTTTCTAACATTGTAAGGTGATAACAGACCCTTGTTTTTATTATCTTTTGTTGGACCACTGATGTTCATAATCAGGTAGCGCTTGATATTTTTAATGGTGTGAGGTGCAAACACATCAAGAAAATCTGATTAGTTGATCTATTTGGAGCATGACTTTGTTTACAGGATGACAGAATAGCCAGAATACCTGAGCACTGCAAGAAATTTCGAGTATTGAAGTCATTTGTTCTTTATAAGGATATGATAATTAGTCCTTTATTTATGCAGTAATGCAACCTGATTGAGTACCCTACTCTACTGGCCTGATTCAGAGCATGAGAATTTGATTATTTTTGTATACATTTTTAACATTGTCCATGAATTCTTATAGATTATAATTAGCCACCTGATTGAGTACCTTACTCTACTGGCCTGATTCAGAAAACAAGAATTTGATTATTGTTGTATACATTTTTAACATTGTCCATGAATTCTTATAGATTATAATTAGCCTTCTCTTTCATTCAGTCCAAAAGACAATGTCGCAGAAGTGCCTTCTTCCGGCATTTTGCTGAGCCATTACAAGATTGCAATGGTACCTTCTAATGTTGTCTTATACTTGGATTATTGCCCCATTATTGTGGTCTTGTGGCATAAAGTCATATGATATAGACTTGTATCGGGACAGGGATGTGTGACAACTGTGCACTCTCAAGTGAGGTGAAGGAATTCGATGTCTCCAGTATGTTACTTTGACTTTTATTCAATTTCTGGTTTTATTTTTCCTTCTTCATACTCGTTCTTGGTTTTTCCTCTCTCTCGTCTCTTCCCTGGCCTATACACAGTCATAAGATTAAGAAAGTTGAGTAAGTCTATGGGCTAGCCAAGCTCAAGTGCAAGCCTTCATATAATTTCTGTAATAGCTAATTGTCAAATGCCTTGCTGCTGAAAGAGTACCCCTCCAAAAAGAAAGAATAAGGTACATGGGCATAAGATAAATGATGCTTTAAATGCATAATATTCAACTTAGAACTTTGGGAGTAGGTGAATGACAGCTGCCTTAGTCTAATTATTAGTAATAATTTTTAAACAAATGAACAGCAGCTGCCATAATTCATGCACATAGGAAAATTAAACCAAGAAAAACCATAATTATCTTAGTGGTATAAAGCATCAATTAGCTCCAAAACCGTTTCCCTTGAAAACAGGGAATGATGGATGGGTGCCAATTAAATATAGTAAAACCTGAGAAACTGCAATTTTTTCAGTCAAAATAAGTTACTACTAACATGGAAATCTGGGCATCTCTTGTGAACAATGTCTATAAAATAATCTGATCTGTTTATGTACAGTGTACCTCATCACCGTTATTAGTGTACTCTTTAAGGGGAAATTTAGAGTCTTGTGCTAGGATTGTATGAAGCTAGGGATATATGACCTGTTTATTTTTACATTTTTGTAGGTGTTCATAGTAGTTAACCGATTATTCATATGCTTAATATGCAGAATTGCGGATGCTTTGCAGGTCATGCAAAACTGATGGTTTCTTTATTGCAAGATTTACAAGAGAATGACCAGAGGATAACCATGTTGCAATTAGTTGACAAGATGAAAATAAAACAGAAGGAAATAGGTTGGTTTTGCCCTCTCTTCTTCGCTTAACATGAATTGGCTAGAGATAATTCACTTTTGCAAAGTTCCAAGGATCTTTAAGCAAGACCACACATTCATCTGATTATTTTAACCTAGTAGGTCTAACCTCAGGCTCAAAAACCGTTGGGTACAATTGTATTTAGTGGAGGAAAAAACCGTGAATAGCTGCATATATAAAATAGACTCCCAGTCACCCCCTCCCCATTCTTATGCTGTTTTAATGCTTTACATTTTCTTTAACAAAACTCATAAAAGTTGTACCTTCCCTCTGATATCAATATTAGTCTGTTTCTGGAAGGTCATACACCACATTATTACTCAGTTAATAGTATTAATTTTGCTGCAATGAATTGTCCAGGTTCTGAATTGAAAAGAGAGGAAACAGAGCAGCTCATCATACAGCTTTTATTAGATCGTGTTTTGGTAAGAATTCTGACAATGTTTACCTCAATATTGGAAGTTAAAAGTTAATTGTTGCCACCAATGATTGTGCAAGTGGATGACAAGACTAGACAAGTTTGTCACGTTCATAAGTTGAGTCATGGAGCATAAGCTGTAGACTTAAGTATGACAGTTTAACTTAATTTGGTCATACTATTGGCTTGATGCTTAAACATATCCATTACTAATGTCCATTTGCTAGTTCCTTTGTCTATCATGGAATAAACAGAACAAAACTGTGGGTTGGAGATAAGACTCTGTATATAGACTTTTTATGTGTGAAAGTTAAACTTCCTGGTTGATTGAATTTTTTACTTGTCCTGGAAGAAAAAACCCCACCCCTCTTACATTTTAATATCACCAATCTCCTAGCATTCTGTTTAGCAACAATGCTCCATTATTTCTTGGCCAAATGATCTGCACAAACAGCTAGGAATCCATCTCCAGTACTTTACTCAGTCCCTTTCTGCTCATTTGAAACATGTCACATACTTAGGCATGACCAAAATAAACTTTGTTAACTCAAAATATAGACCTCTATCCTTGTGACCGATATTTTTCCAATTTATTTACATAACCAGTTCTAAGCAGGGTTATCAATGGCAGCTACCTTGTCTTCCATGGCAGAGTAGCATAGGGGCTTAGTCCATCGCTCATAAAAACCTTCTATGTCATAGCAGTCAGCCCAGTGGCGCCAGGGCACCCACTATGTGCATGGCAGTGGGGCATATGGCAGCTATGTTGTCTGCCAGAGTGAATATGTCTGACTTTTGTGCATTCAACCCATTTTCTCTCGTCATCAATAGATGGGCTTGTAATTTTAAGGGCCACTTAACCTGATCTGAATGAAAATACTGCAAGAAAAACCCAAAATTACACTATGAGCTCTCTTTGAAAACTCATGCCTCACATCATGCATCTCTGGGACTGAACATAGGCATCTTTGTTGATCCTTTAATTTTCTTGAAATCAGTGGAGAAGTTCTCAGAATCATGCATGAGGTGCTTATCACTCAACTTCATCTCAGTTCTTCTAGTCTTTTTTGTGATTTCTCCTTAAGCTGTCAACACACCTTTGTTTTCTCTTGAGAACGCATTTGTCCCAAAATGTAATTCTAAAGACCGAGTTTCTCTGTTGATCTGCCAAGGATATTCGTCTTTTTAACTGAACCATTTCATTTTTAATTCTGAGTCAATATTTCCTTGATGCAGAAAGAAGAGTTTCAACATACAGCTTATGCAACAAATGCTTATATAGCTCTTGGGCCATTGGCCAAACAAATATTGCAAGGTTCGTATGTTTCTTATCATGGATGTTATTTTATAAGCTAATTTATCATGGCAGTAGCTAATAATGGCTTGTGTATTATCTAAGTACTCTTGTAGCACCCTTTTTTTAATTCTACAATGAAATTCTTCATGAGAAGCTGATTGAAGGCTAGGTTGCATTTTGTGAGAAATTAATCAACATTCTATGGTCAAACTCACTTTTGTATTTAGTATGCGGTCTTAGCACTTTCAATTCTGCTACCAAGGTGCCATGTGTGCAGGAGCCTGCATAACATTGCAAAAATGCATTGACAGATATTGACCTCGAATTATCAATTCCTATTTTGTTGCTTTTTAAACCCGTCATGGGCTGTTAGCCACTAAAATTGAAAATATTTGATCTAACCTATTTCTTCATTGACACTTTTTTTTTTTGCCAGTCTCCAAATGTACTAGACCCTATCCTGGTCTATCCTGACTGATATTGTTTCATATGTAGGGAAGAAGACCGTGAAGCTTGAGATTTCTAGCAATCAAAGAAGTAACACAAGTGTTAGATCGGCCAAACGCAGCCTTGGGTCCTCTGGTTTGGAACTGAAGCTTGATGAACTAAGGAAAGAATTGTCTTCCATTCATGGAGGAATACTCCCACACTCTGTTTTGTCCACTCAACAAATAAGCTCAATAAGTTCTCAGAAGCCAAATTCGCTAGAACAGGCAAGTTTTATATATCTCTGTGTGTGTACATATCTTAGGTTTGCAATGGTTCTTCTGGTGATGGATTTTTGGTTGGCTAGTAACTATTTAGGCTGCTTCTAATAGTGATCAGTCCCCAGCTGCGGCAATATTATTATCATTATAATATGTAGTTATAATCATGTATAATGGATTATATGTTGTTTCATGCAGTTGGAGAAGATAATTGGAAAATTGAAGACAAGAAAGTATGGAAATAGAATACTTGAGCAAATTGAAAAATATTCTGATTTCAAGCCGCAGGAGGGGACAAACGAAGAAAAAACTGAGGGTAGAGCAGCAAAGAGGTCAAAAACCAAGAAAGCTCTTGTTCTTATTGAAAGTAGTGAAGATGAAGCGTGACAATAAATGGCTGGTTTTGCTGTCCGCCTCTTAGGAGGAAGTATGTTTTATCTGTAATATGGCAGTTTGGTGTCAAGTATATTCATTCTGGCAAATTAAGTTTCTGGGTCTCCCAGTTAATGTTAATTTCCTTTGATACATACCGAACACCCCCCCCCCTTCTTTTTTGGAAGTAAAATGGCTCTGGGTCCCGGTCTTTTCAAAAAATTTTATCTCTGAATATTTTTACCTTGTAACTGAGAGATAGGAAAACGATGGATACGCTTCCAGACTCACTTTCTCTTACAATGTTAGGTCTTACATAAAAATTTTGGATTTACTTTGTAAGAAAATGACTTTGAAGTGTCTCTAAAGTTATGTATCTAGCATCATTCTAAGAAATAAATATATGAAGTGAAATTTACGAGTGCATGAATACCATTATTGTGACACTTAATTTTATGCTGTCTCTCTTGAATGCGAATACTTTTAAAAGTCCAAGGATAAAATAGATATTTACTCCTTTCATGATCTTTATGAGATCCCACGCGAAGTTTCTCGGAAGAAATTGAACTTTTGGTTTTTTGTCTTGCCCTTTTTCCGCAATGGCCAAAAAAACGAAAAGGGGAGGTTAACAATTAAAAGAACAGAAACTTTCAAAAGAAAAGGCCAAAAAATTCCATTACTGAAAAAAGCCAGCAGGACTCGAGAATGGTGTAGAAGGATGCAAATGGAGTTCTATATGTGCTCTCTGTTTTATCTAATAATTGCCAACTTTCATAATTTTGAATGTCTTAAAAGTTTAAAAATCAGTATGATGCAATCCGTATCATCAGTGTATATAAATCTTTCTGGCGTGAACGATGCATCATCAGTATTCAACAGGACCTTTGGAATTTGATCTTCATGATGTGAGTTTTGCTCAATTAAATACCATATATAATGTATATAACCACAGAAATCGAGTATTATTTGAGGTAAACAACAATAATTATTCATCAGTATTTGTTCTCTGTTAAAAGTTTTTTTTTTTATTAGAAGTATGTAAATTCTAAATTTGTATGTATTACATTGCATTTTTTTAACGACATATCAGTGTCATGGAATATTTACAACTATTTTTATTATACAAGTTACACTGTTCTGCTTGCTTTTAAGTTTACCCATATTTTGTAATTTACGTGATTGCATATCAAAATAAATTATAGCTTTTACCAATTTACATAATTTGAGTTTGACTTCCAATTGGCTTTTTTTTTTTTGGCCCCGTAGTTTTAAGAAATAAAATTATAATTACGATCTCATAATTTAATTTAAACTGTCATAATAGAATTCAAGTCAATATGAGTTTAACTAAAAAAATATATTATGCTACTCTATTTTAAGGATGAAAATTATTTCCGAAATTTAATAGGTCTTCATTTCAATCATAATATTTTTTAAATGGTCAAACTTAAATTAAATCTACTACTTAATTATTTAAGCTTAAATTTAATTATTAAATATCTAATGAATTTGAGCTCACTTTTGATATTATATTAGGCGTGCTTAAATAATATATTTTATAATAAATCAATTATTATCATTAAAATAACACCCGATGCAATAAAAAATTTTATTGTAAAATATTACATATTTATTCATTTATATAAACTATGTTAAAGACCTAATAAAATTTAGGTGCAATGCATGTTTGTAATGGTGCTTATAAAATAATTTGAAAGAATGCTAATTATTGTAAGGACAAAATTCAAGTAAAGTTACTTGGATATTTGTCATCAAGCTCACCATTCAAATTATGACACGTGCTACTGTTAATAATTATAATTTGAATTTGATTTTTTATTAGTAATTATTATAATTATATTATTAATAGTAATTAATAGAGCAATCAATACATCTTTCATAACTTGAATAAAAAACTTGATGGTAGCCTAACACCAACTTCACTTAATTTTTACCCTTCTTGTAAATGTAAATATCAAATAATAGTATTAATATTTGTTTATTTGTTATCTCATAAAATACTCAAATTACTAAAGAAAGTACATAATATAACAAAAGAAAAAATATTTTAGTGATAAAAAGTAAAATCTCAATCAGAAAATCAAAATTTAAACTAAAACTTATAATAGGCATAAAGATAATAAAGATAATGGTTGGAATTTGATTTTATGATTTCTATGACTTAATTTCAAAAACTCACATACACACACGAAGAATAAGAGGGTATTTAACAAATAGCTTTTTGATTAACTTTTAATTTATTTAAGTAATTTTAGCAATTGATCAAGTTAATCTACTAATTTGAATATTTAATAAATAACTTTTTTAATCAAGGTATTAGATTGGCACTTAATTCACCAATTAAAAAAAGATGGAGAATCTAGCTTTTTAAACTAGTGAATTTGTATTTAGTATGAAAAAAACACCTTTACTCATAAGTTATACAATTTTTTTTATCTTTGTCTTTCAAGTATATAATTTATTTCTTAATAGAAAATTTAATAAGTATAATAAATTATAATTATTTAAATTTAAAAAAATATAACTAATAATAAATTATACTAATTTATTTTTCAGAGGAAATTTTAATCTCATAGATAATATATTAAAATCCAAAATTTATTAACATAAAAGAATATTAAAATAAATTATAAAAAATATTCATGTCATTATTTATCATTTTTTATATAATTAATTAATAATAAATAGTTTATTTTATCAAATATTTTTATACAAATAATTAATATTATCAATTAATTAAATCAGTTAATATAATTAATTAACTATTAATGCAATTAGCTAACGGCTAATATGATATGCTAATTGTCAAAACAAGGCCAATGATAAATAAAAGTAAAATCACAATGCGAAAAGATTAAAATTTAAATTAGAAACTTATGATAAATATAATGATAGAAACTTAATTTTAGTAGATTAAATGGAATTTGATTTTCTTATTTTAAAATTTTCTTATTGATTCACAAAAAGTAATATATATATATATATATAATAAAATTTAAATAAAAATTTAAAACTTAAATTATAAAATTTAAGGTAGAAATAATAGTAGTATCTTGATTCAACGAATTAGGATTTAATATATTAATTTTTCAGCTCTTAATTTTAAAAATTCAAAGAAGATAAAAATATAAATAAATAAATAAAATCTAAAATTTGTTATTATGTGATATAGTTTCACTAAAAATAAGGATGACATGATGTAATATTATATAAAAAAAAGTTTTATTAAGAATCTTTCTTATTAAATAATATAGATAAGAAAAATTATAATTTTCTTTTTCAATAATAAAAATTCATAATTATATTTTTAAAATTAAAAACAAGTTTAAATCTGATTAGATTTAGATTTTCACATCATATCTGATCTAAATCTTTAATAAATCTGGAATGATGGATACTTGATGGGTTCAGACATCATTACTGACTCTGCAAGGAACTCTCTTTCTGGTATTTTACAAATCATAACATTAATTTCAAGCCCATCGTGGGGTTGGAGATCAAAATTTCAAATAGTACATACCATTAATGTCTTTATCATAACTTACGTAAAAGAACAAGATGAATACAAGACAAAGCCAACCACCGACTACAGTTATTGATCACTCAAAATGTGGTTTTGAGAGCAAGTTTACATAAATTCAGTTCACACATAAGTATGAAAAGGGGCTCGAGATCAAGATCTCTTGTGGTTTTCCTATTTTAGCAAGAACTCTCTCAACAGATCAGTCACCAAATTGCATCTTTGACCTTTTTTTAATCAACCATATTCTTCGACAACGACAAGAAGACAACATATGGAGTGAAACATAAAAACATCTTCATACACACCGTATAACTAATACTTATCTTTATATTTTTGTGGGGTAGTAAGTTTTCTTATTTTAAGGATGCTTATTTATGACATTTTCTTTGTTAATTTATTTTTTCTAACATGTTGAATAAGAATAATATTTAAGGACAGAGTTATGTGGCTAGTTAAGGGACGGCAGCCTTCTAAAACACAACATTTTTATATGTAATTATATATGTTTTAAATAATTTGTCTCTCTAAATTATTATATTTGTCCTTCAATCAAGATGTCATATTAAATTATTTCTTTTAAATTGATAAAATATTAAATTAATAATATTTTTCAATTAGATTTATATATGTAATATTATGTATATAAGTCATTGTCTTTCAAGTTAAATTTTCTGATTTCGTCCTGATAGTATTATTCTTACAATTATCATATATAAACTACTTTTGCAATTTTATATATCTTTTAATTTATACTATGTATTTTAAATAAATAGTATAACCAAGTATTATTCAACAAATAAGAGTCATATCAATCTCACAACACATACTTTACCAATTCATTCGAAATAAAATACAGAAGTGAATACAAATATATACGAAATTTACTCATACTTTTTGATAAAACATAATTTGTTAGATTAACAATAAGGGGAAAAAAAAAAGGAAAGCAAAAGTAAACCCACCCAGAAAGGATTAACGATAATCACGTGATAAAGTTTAAGTTTATAAATAAAGATGTAAATCTTAATTTATATATAAAATTGAATATAAAAATATCACATTTTTAATAGGATATATAAGATAATAATTTTTTAGAAAATTTTAGAAAGTGACAAATGGCGTAGCAATGAGGGTACTTTCGGGAACCAATAGCATAAATTTGCGTTAGATTTGGTCGTGATATAGAATAGGGCGTAAAGTCATTGCCCGCAAGGCGAACGGCCTTTTCACAACTTTTCACATTAAATTGTAGTTCTCGAATATTGATTGACTGCTATAAGTCGGCGTACAACCACTCACCCATTTATGACAATGTCCCTTGCCTCACCCCAAAGGTGAGTAAACTAACTAACTACTTTCCCAACTTGAATTTACATTCTTGACCTTCATTTCCCGCGTGATACTCAGACATTTCGCGTGCTCTTCTTCTAAAAAGACAGCCATGTGTTGGTCACTCATGTCCATGTAAAAAATATTGTATTTATTTATTTTTTTCACTCACTCTCTCGGTTACATCTTAACATTATTTTTTGAAAAAAAAATTATATCTATCATTTTAAAAATTTAATACAATATTAATTTTTTTAATTTTATCATTCTTGAAAGTTATTTGACTCATGTAAAGTAAGTTTTTATACAAAGTTAAATATGTATGTGAACGTTTTGAAAAATATTAAAAAGTATTTAATTAGCACTAAAAAAAGTAAAATATTTCAAGAAGTGAATTTTTATATGATATTTAGTTTAATTATAAATTCTCATGAAATATTATTAAAATAATTAAAATAATATAAAAAAATTAATTTTTTTTACCAAGACATTGTGTTAGTTTTTAAAATGATATTCTTAGTATTATTTAAAAATTTATAAGGATAATTTTATATTTTAATTCATTAAAAATATAATAAATAGAATTTACGTAGGGATTAAGTAAATAACTTTTCATATCTTCTCTTATTTTTTAAGTTAATAGTCAATCAAATAATTTAAATATTTTTTATTTTATAAGAAGAGAGAATAATAAAAAGATAATAAATAAAAAAATTAAAGAAAAGAGATAAATAATAATTTCAAGAAACACAAATAGTTTTTGATGTAATTTAGACTATTTAATCATTTTCTTAATTCTTGTACAACAACTTTAAATAATAAATATTAAGAAATAGATAGAGTACTTAAGTAGTATAAATAAATTTGGGATTTGCTAATGAGTGTCCTTTGAAATATGAATTAAATAATATTTAATAATATTTAATGATATTAGGAATATAAAATTTTAAAAAAATATATGTACTTTTATTTATTTTGTTCTTTAAATTTTGTCAAAAAAAAAAAAGAGTTAAGGATGCATTCAATAGGAACATAAATTCTTGAAATTTTTATGCTTTCAATACAATTAAATACTCTTAAGACATTGGTTAACAAGATCCATACATAAATACTAAGTATATTTTATTTTAATAAAACAAAGTTATAGAATTACATTTTTGTACCTTTTAAAAATTACAAATAAATCCTGTTTTGATTCTATATTTTGTAGAAAAATTCTTAAATAAAATATATTATTCTATTTGTAGATTAAAGAACTTCGTCAACATCTCTAAATATATATGCACAACAATACTTACAAATATAAATTATCTAATTCTTAATGCAGCAAAAGAAATTTATTTATTATATATATCTTATATTTAGTTATAATCTATGGTATAATTCTCTTTTATGATACAAATGAATGATAGCATAATTTCATAAAGAAATCTATAACTTTATCAAATTTGAAAAGGATCAATGTTACTTCTAATTACAAAAATTACATAAAACAATATTTTATTCTTGTTTTAGACTAGTGAGAGGCATAGTCAAGTGGCTACAAAGTATAAACTTTCCATTAACCCTCCAAAGGCAAAGGGTGTGTTTGGCAAAATTAGCTGATAAGCTAGCTGAAAGCTTATAAGCTAAATTTTAACTGAAAGTTGATAGCTGAAAGTTTTTAAGCTAGCTTATTAAAATAGAAGTGTTTAGTAAAAGCAGCTGTTAAGCTAGTTGGTAAATGTAAAATGACATAAAAGGGTATATTTATATAGTTTTTAAAAAATTAATTTCCTCTTTAAAATAATATTTAATAAATAAAATATTTTTTATTTTTATAATTTTATAATTATTAATATAAATAAATTAGATTATTATATTATTTTTATTTTATTAATACTTTTATTATTTAATAAATAAAATATTTTTTATTTTTATTATTTTTATAATTATTAATATAAATAAATTAGATTATTATTTTATTTTTTATTTTATTATTATTTTTAATATTTAATAAATAAAAATA
>JANHAO010008274.1:0-19380 GCA_026873985.1 Saraca asoca | reverse complement strand
TGGAACCTCTACACAAAGGGAATTCCAGGGAGAAGGGTTCGGCCATTTTGGGGTTGTCTGCTGAAAAATTTTAAAATTTCCCCCTCTTTCGCCGGACCAGTTCTTACATATATAGCATATCATAATCACTAACTTTTACCAGCGACCTATAACTCTTAGTCTGTATATTGCATTGAGAGCTGAGGGGCTAATGTTATAGGTATTTTTGGAACTATGCAAATAGGCTGTAAAAGCCTAATGGACGGGCCCAACTAATAAAAGCCTAGCTCAGCTAGAATTGAGGTCACTGAAGCAGGACATCAGATCACTAAATGCGAGCTCAAATCATTGGTCAAAGGTTAGTAGAAAACTTAGGTCATTAGGTTTAGCCTACAGGTCGAAGCACACTTACCGTGGTTAAACCTGAGGAGGGACCAACTTGCAAACGTCAGCTGGCAAGAATCAACTTGTAATTACTTTATTATTTTCCTTTTTAGACTACACCCTAGTAACTATAAATAGGGGTTAAACTCAGTGTAAAAGGGGAGGATCCCCCAGGAGGAATAGACTCTCTGTAAAATATAGAAAATCATAACAACAACCATGTACTGTTATCCTACTCAGCAAAATAGACTGAGAAATAATAAAAACTACCATGGATGTAGGGGTCCCTGGACTTTAGCTGAACCAAATTAAAAAACTCATGGTGCCTCTTTATTCTTCCTCTCTCTCATTATCTCTCTTTCACTTTTTACATCGTCTAGATTGTAGTTTAGGGTTTACTGAATTTTTTTAGTGGACCAGTTTTCACCGTCAACAGTTGGTAATTTGTGTCTTAAGCTAAACATGTAGTGCTTCAAGTTATCAAAGAAATTGGAAACACATACATTCAAAGCAAAGAAAAAGATTAGAGCACCAAAGACTCAATTATCCTGTTTATATTCATTGCAACTTAAGATTGCAAAAAAAGTATTTTTATACTTACTTTAATTTATTTTTATTTTTATGTATCTTTTTTTTTAATATTGATATTGTGTACTAAATAGTATAAAAATTAGTTGAAGAAACAGAGTTATGATCCAATTAATTTTGAATCTTTTATTGACAACTTTGAATGGATATTACAATATAAGCCACCAAGTTGAACTATTAAGGAAGTTGAGTCCTTTTGCTTTGTATTACAAATTTGTGACATTCAAGACTTCAAAATGATTATGCTTCATTTTGTTACCTTTCTTCAATTATTTTTTCAATGTGGATAATGTTAGAATTTTCCTATATGGACTACCATAGTTGAATTAAATCATATGATATTGGATTGAATGAATGTCACAATAACTAATTATTATTGGTGTCAAATTATTAAACCTGTAATGAAACCTGGGCCATTGTTAGACTTTAGTGGTATGAGCCTTGTCACTAAGCTAATGATGATGGGTCAATTGACCCAATAGTGTTATAGTAAGGTAGGTACCTACTTATACCCTAGTAGAGCTGTAGTTACCCCATTAAGACTTTAGATATAGTTTTCTCTCCCTTTTCTTTACTAGTGTTAGAAAGAGTGAACCTGCTAAAGGAGTACTTTGCTATCGTGGATTCTTACGTAATGTCAGGGACAATTTTATTATTATTAATTACATTTATATGTACAAATCTGATGCGTTGTAATATGATTCAATAGATCTGATAAATTGGCTATTTTAATTTATCCATTTTTTTTTCTAACAATTGGTATTAAAACCAAAATTTTCCTTTCATGTTACAAATACTCAAATTTGTGTAGATTTTTTTTTATTTTATGTAATCCATAACTTATGATGTAAAATTATTGTGGATATGAGAATGTGAAATTTATTTATATTTTGGCATAATGTATTTCTAAATTGGTTAAAAAAAATTTGTAAACTTTCTTGAGGTGAAATCATAAATTAATGTAACTTAAATTTTTCCAGAACATTCAATTCATGAATTTGAGATATTTAAAGTAATTTTTTTATATTAATTTGTAATTACATCTCAAAAGTTTGTAATATGCAAAAGGCATAATTCAATTTGAATAAATACTATTGAGAAGATAAATTTTCAAAATTTTATATATTTATTCACGAAGGAAGTTTCTTTTTTCAAAATATTTTTCAATTATAAGGTATTTGTTTAAATTAATTGAGGTTTAATTCATACAATGCTGATGTAGATAAAAACCATTAATCAATTTTGAAAAATCTAAACTGTTATAACATCAATTTTTAAATTCTTGAAATAAAATTTTTCCAAAAACTTGAATTGGTTGCAATTTTTTCCAATTTTACAAACAAGTATCAATTTTGTAAAATTGATGGAGGGTTTTGATGGAGAATGATATGGGTATAGAAACCCATGCAAGAATTTTATAAAAGAAAATGGTTGAATTCAAAAAGTTTACAAACCAAATTGGATATGATTATATAGTTGGTTGTTAATGCTAGTTGTGTGTGGGTCACAGACCTCCATAGAGGTGGTAGATAGAGATAAATTATACCACTGTGCTATACTTTTCAAGTTCTATTTGTGATAATTTTTTCAGATTTTTTTGAAACTAAAAATATTTTATTTATTTTTTTCCTAATTTATTTAAAAATTATTTAATATTATTTGGATTTGAAAATTTTATTATGTGTTTGCTACATATTGGACTACTATTTGTAATTTTTCTAGAATTTTTTGAAAATACAAATATTTTATGTAATTATTGTCATATTTATTTGAGCATTAAATACATATTTTTTGGATATAAAAAATTTATTGTATAATTCTTATATATTATAATACTATATGAAATTTTTGTGGATTGATTTGATATTTTTTGCACATATAAACATTTTCTAGATTATTTTGTGTAATTTGTAAAATTATATAAGAATCAATTTTACTCATATTATGCCATGAAATTTTTTACAATTGTGTACTCACCTATCATGGGACCAATTACATAAAATTTTGTTGAAATTAAAATTTCAAATTGTATCTAGAAAAATGCTATGTTAGTAATATATATGTCATATCAGTGTAATATTATTAACATATTTTGTTGGTGATAATGTGAGTATTAGGATTGCTTGTTATGTTCTTAAAATTTTAAATACTCTATCAATATTAAGTTTCAGAAATGTAGCATTTAATCTTTGTATTAAATTATAAAGTCTTAAATGCCCTATCGATGTTAGGTTTTATAATGTAATACTATTTGAAATTGCATAATTATTAAGAAAATATTATAGCATAACTACATTGAACATGCAATTTTAGAAATTTATGATAAATTTTATAAATTATTATTTTCTCAATTTTTTGTTACCTATGCAATCGATTACCATGAAAAAGATGATTGTGACTATCATGACTCAATTTCCTAACCATAATCGGCATGAATATCATTTCTCTATTAATAGTCACCAACCTTTATTTTATTTTCTTTATTTATTTCTATCCATGTTTATCTCATTATTTCTAATCATATCCATTCATGTTCAATTGATCGACTAAGAACTAATAAACTTTGGAAGAAAGGATTATACATTAGATTATAAACATAATTCTTAATGTACACAGGCACTGCCCAATAGGCATATTTCCACTCAACATCTGTCTTATAAGTTACACAGGTTTCCAAAAAATTATTTCATATCTTTAATAGGTCAAAAGAATCATACTCTTCCTCTACCTCAAGTCCTACAAGGGTGAATCCATAAAAATTAGGTTAACTTATGACTCATCTTAATACGAAAAATCAAAGGTTGAGCTAAGTAAGCCTTTAGGTACCCTATGGCCCCTATATTTTTACAATTATTTCAAAAAAAAAAGCCAGGAAAATACAAAGTTAGATGGTAGATCCCTCAGGGATCAAACCATCCTAGGGCCATCATCAGGAGGACATTGGGAAGGTCAAGGGGAATGATCTCGATCTTATGTAATAATTTGCATCTTGCTAAATTTAAAATGACAATATAATGAAACTTAATTTGATAGGTTCCTAGTGGACTAGACACAATGGTGGTATAAATGTTAGTTGTGACCTCTATCAAATCATTGTTCATTCTTACTTTTCCTAAAGTAGGTTTACTAGATTTTCTTGAAAATCTGAAAAAATAATAATCCATAAAATAATGAGTCTAGAGCTTAGTGAGATAAATTTGTACCAAACTTACAAATTTTTGCAACAACAAGCAATGCACAAGGACAATCATCATAATTTAAATCATTCGTACCTGAACTCATAAACAATTGATAAGGTTACAACTAACCTAGAGTTAATATCACCTAAATTTATTACTATCAAATCACAAAGAATCATGATTTTCTTATGGTTTCAAACCATTATCATCAATCCTAGTATTCTCAAATCTCATTGTTTCACATTTTAGATTATAAGGTCATATTTCAAATTAGCATTTCATGGAATGATAACTTGTTGACGGTAAAATTTGGTTCGTATAGAGGACCAGAGCTTCAGTCAACTGGATGTGAGTTTCGAGAATCAATGGCACTTTTGAAGTTTTATGAAAGGTGAGCCAAGAGGAAGAGAGGCGATGGTTTTTAACGTGGTTCGGCTAAATCCGAGTGGTACCGGACCCTACGTCCATGGTGGAGATTTTATTGATATTGGATAATTTGTAGAGTTTCTGCTTACAAGATTGCCTCCTTCCCCCGTTGCTAACAATGTAATCCTATTTATAGAGGAAGGAATGATTACATGCATTAATTACTTGCTACGGTTGTGTTACATCAAAATAAATGAGAGAAGACAATGAAAAGACCATATTTTGACTGTAGGTTGTGGAAGTAGGCTCTTCAGGCCAGCTTGTGGGCTTATAGCCGTTACCGTGTCAGGCAAGATACTCTGCTGTCTCAAGCAAGAATTCCTTGCCTCGGGGACGCCGTGAGGCTTGTTGTGGTGAGGAAGCAAGTGAGAGTAGAGCGATCAACTATTATGCCAGGTCAACCCTTGAGCCCTTATCACTAGGTCGCGTTGTCGCTAGGATATGATTCCTCGAACCTCGTAACGTCATTGTATCATGATGAGGGAGGTAAGGTTTGGTTTCTAAAATTACTTTGTCATTGTTGCTTGTGAGGGCGTGAATCTTAGTCTTTGTCACATTTGAGGGTTCGCCCTTGCGAGGCTATTTTCTATGTATAATATAAGCTTCCCAACTCTCGATTGGCTTTGCAGACTGGGAGTTGCATATTTCTGAGATTGGATTCATATCTTCAGCCAGTGTCCTTCATTGACTGAAGTGTCATGTCAAATGTCTTTCTGTTTTGCTTTAGGCTATACTTTCTCCTGTTTGCCATTGTTTGGCTATTCGCGTGGCACTACCGCTAGTTTCGGGCCGTTGGATGAAGATTTGGCCAGATTTCCTTTGGATTCTTCAAAGGGCTGAGCAGGTCTATATATAGCTTGAGGTATTCTTTCTTCTGCCTTAGTGAAATTTAATGGAGGAGACTGAAGAGCTTCTGGAGCTTCTTGGTGTCTTGGCTTCTGATGAAGCTTGTTGAGACTTGGATGGCCTGTTGCATGGTGGTGGGAGACACGAATCGCCCGTTGCATATGGCCTCGGCACAGAATCGGCCTGGCGGGGCTTTCACGGTATCTTCTGGCCACCTCCTCTAGCCGTCGTTGGTAGTTCTACTACCTAGCCTGCTGGTTCCGGGGACACTCTAGTTCTAACCCAGACTGGCGCACTGACAGAGGAATAAGCAGGAGGGACTATGGGCTACTGCTCTATCACCAAGAGTAGGCTTAGAGACTGGTCTTTCCCCCTACAGAACCTTCACCTCTCTTGTCGAGGTCTTTTTGTATGGGTTCTTCTCCTTTTGGATGTTTGTAACAAATGCTTCACGTATTGTTGTATGTAAATTTGTGACAATTAATGAGAACTTCTCTTTTTAGCTGATCAGTTGTGCTTTATTTTCTGAATGCCTCAATCAGTTACGAGTGAGCCTCGCTTGAGAAATTTTAAGATGTGAGAGATACGTCCATATGAGGGCTATGAGAATATATTTGCATGAGAGCTTGCGAGAAATTCTCCTGCATGTAAGCTGTAGGAATTTATCTACATGGAAATTATGAGGAATTCATCTGCATGAGAGCTGCGGGTGGCAATGATTTTATTTTGATAACGGCGAGGCGAAGACCATTCACTGGGTTTTTGATTTTTGTTTTCACGAGGTAGGCTCAAAGGCCGTCTCACCCTCGGTTTAGAATTTGTTTTTGTTTGCGAAGCCTCGGGGTAGGCTCAAGAGCCGTCGCACCCCGGGCCATTGCGAGGTAGGCTCAAAGGCTGTCGTACTCTCGATTTTGTTTGTGTTGAGGTGAGGCGAAAACCATCCGCCTAGCGAGGTGAAAACCATTCGCCGAAGTTTTATTTTTCATTGAGGTGAGGTGAAAACCATTCGCCTGGCGAGGTGAAAACCATTCGTCGAAGTTTCATTTTCATTTAGGTGAGGTGAAAACTATTCACCTGGCAAGGTGAAAACCATTCGCCGTAGTGATAGAGTGAAAACTCCTTTGTCTAAATAGTGTTTATCCAATCGATAACTTTCATTCATTTGATACATAGTGGCTAGTACAATCGATCATTATGGGATCAAAATATAGTTCGAATGGAGGGCCCAGGCTCTTAGGTGATAACTCGCTGAGCTTGTTGTGTGCGCTGGCCTGAAGGCTCCGCTACATAATCCTGTAAGTGACCCTTTCTGATGAGACGTTCGATGGCATTTTTCAGAGCATGGCACTCTGAGGTGGTGTGCCCAGCCTCGTGGTGATAGGCACAAAACTTGTTATGATCCCTGGACTTGGCGAGTATTCTCATCGGTCGAGGTTTTTCGAAGTCCTCGTTATGCCTTTCTGCGGTGAAGATTTTGTTCTGATCATCTGACAGGATGCTATAGCTCTTGAAGTGGTCTCTGGGCTACTGAGATTTTACCTTCTTTGCAAGATAAGGAGTAGGGTCATCATGACTCTCGTCGCTCCTCTTTTTACTCACGACAGGACCATTTTAGCCCATTTTGTGCTTAGGTTCCTCCGTTCTGAAGGTTTCTTCCCACCTTATTTGTTTGGTCACCCGATCATAGAATTCAGTGAGATCTCGAGCAGGGGACTTGTAGAGGCTTCGGTATAGTTTGCCGTCTTTGTGAAGTCCCGCTGAGATGGCTGTTAGAATGGTTTCCTTCGAGGGATTTTCCATGGAGTTGGCCTCATGTCTGAACCAGGCTATATAATCTTTGAGCAACTCATCCTTGCGCTGGAAGATCATTGCAAGGTGGTAGGGAGGTATGAGTTATTTCTTCAACGCTCGATATTGGTCAACAAATTTCTTCTAGCAATCCTCCCAGCTGCTAATACTGTGTGCGGGGAGGCGTCTGAACCAAGCCCAAGGTGCTGCCCCTAACGTGGCAGGAAAGACACAGCACTTCATTAGGGGCTCAATCGTTTGGAGGTCCATTTGTGTGTTGAACACGTCTAAGCGATTGTTTGGGTCGCTGTTCCCCTCGTATAGCGGGATAGCGGGTATCTTGAGTTTCTGCGGGAGAGGTTGCTTCTCGATCTCCACAGAAAATGGTGAGGTTTCCTCATATCGTGTCTGATTATTCTGAGGTTGTGGGCGCTCTTCAAGTAACTTCAGCCTTTGGAGAACCTCGTCCATTGTCGGATGCTGGCTTTCATGCTGGGGGGTAGAGCTTTCCACATGTTGCGAGCCCCCCAGTCGCTAGCTATTGCGATCGTTGGGGCTTCTCTCTGAGCTTCTTCTCGAAGCTGTTGGAGTTGTGCCATGACCTCTTCTTGCTTTTGAGCATTTTGTGCTTATGCCTAGGCAAGTGCTTTAACAGTTTCAGCCAGCTCTCTGATTGTATTTTCTAGGGCCGATCAAGATTGATCAGGCATATGCATTTCTTGTATTTCAGGCATGACAATGTGTTGAGATGCCTGAGCCGTAGAACTCTGAGTTGTTCTTCCTCGGGCCATTGTTGAATGGCAGTGGAAACTTCAAAGAACGGATGATCCCCATAGACGGCGCGAAAATGTTGACGGTAAAATTCGATTCGTATGGAGGACCAGAACTTCAGTCAACCGGATGTGAGTTTCGGGAATCAATGTCGCTTCTGAAGTTTTATGAAAGGTGAGCCGGAAGGAAGAGAGGCGGTGGTTTTTAACATGGTTCGGCTAAATCCGGGCAGTACCAGACCCTACATGCACGGTGGAGATTTTATTGATATTGGATAATTTGCAGAGTTTCTACTTACAAGATTGCCTCCTTCCCCCGTTGCTAACAATATAATCCTATTTATAGAGGAAGGAATGGTTACATGCATTAATTACTTGCAGTTGTGACACTGGTAGCTTATTTTGACCTAGAGCTTCACTAGATGCATGATGACATTCTTGAATGGTGATTAGCCAAAAACTATTTGTGTGAACCAACTAGATGATGTCCAAGAGAAGAGTAAAGAACACTTAGTATGTAAATTTAAAAGATTCATATATATAATTTGAATTAAATGTCTAGACAAAAGGTTATTGAGATTATTATTTCTCTTAGGTTTAAGGAGAATGGTGCAGACTGTGTGTCTATTTTAAGTTGGATACAAGCATGTTTGTGATTCTAGTATTATATTAATGATATTCACCTTAAGAAAAATTTTATGAGCCCTATGATTGAGATAAAGTATATAATATCTATATATTTTATATATGAAACATCTTAATGATGCCTCTTTTGTGTGGAGCAAATAGATCCATCATGATAGATCCCGAGGTCTTCTTGGCTTGTCTCAGAGATTATATGCTGAAAAGGTACTCAAAAGGTTCAATATGTTTTATGTGCTCTCCAAATATTGTACCTTTCAAAAGGGGTGAGATTATTTCTAAAGTTCAATGTCCTCAAAATAATGCAAAGATTAAAACAGGTCATGTATGCTTCCATTGTTAGTAGCCTGTTATATGCTCAAGTATGTACATATCTTAATATTGTTATTCATTTCATGTACTTAGGAGATACTTGAATAATCTTAGTCAGAAATATTGGCCTACTATGAAAAAGTTTATGGAGTACCTATAAGGTACAAAAAATCTTTATGTTGACCTATTGCAAATATGGTGATCTGATTGTTGCATACTACTTTGAGTCAGATTTTGTGAATTATCCAGATGACATGATGTTGATATCTAGAAACATCTTTATGATGATCAAAGGAGCTATACCATAGAAATTATTGGGTAGTCAATTACCACAACCTCTATTATGGAGGTAGAATGTGTCACATGTTGTGAAGCCACTTGTAAGGCTATTTGGTTAAGGAATATAATATCTGGATTCAAAATTGTAGAAAGCATAGCTAGGACCTTAACCATATGTTATGATAGTGTTACCATAGTGAACTTCTCTTAAAATAATAATGAAAGTACTGCCCATATAATTATTTTAATATTAAGTATCAATTTGTTGGAGAGAGAAGATACACAAGTATTATACATGTTGCCAACGATCGTATGCTTGTGGATCCACTACCAAAAGCTTTGGTGTGAAAATTGTTTACAAACAAGTGACTAAAATTAGTTTGGCTAAACCTTTTGGTGTTCAGAGTTAATAGGAGTTTCATGTTTCTAATTGAAATATTGTTATCTTAAGATTAGTGAAATATTAGTGATATTGACATATGTTCAATATGCACATATGCGTTGTTGATTATGGCATATCGATGGAGACATTCAAACCTTGTCTCATTATTATGTTGAGATTTATTCTCACTTTGGACATTTTGGGTAGATGCATGGATCCTTTCGTAAAGATGTACATATGATCATATTTTGATGTATATGTCTGGTTTCTCACATATTCCATATTATGTTTCAGTCCTTGGAACATAAGTATTCAAGATATATATGAGATTAGCATCTCTATCGGATATGATAATCTGCATTATTGGATAATTATGCTTGACTTATGGTTGTAATGGTGTCATTATTGTTGTTGTTGTTGTTGTTGACATTTATTGTTATGGCCACATATTATAATCTAAGTTCTCATTTATTAAACTATATTGTCCAGGTAGGAGATTGGTGGAATCTTCCTGTTGATAGTGGAATTTGGTTTGGGGCCTAATTCCTGCCAATGGGAGATCAGTTCTCTTACCAAGCTATTTTTCGTGTTGAGAAGAGATACAGTGATGTAGATGGTCAAGAGGAAGAAGGGAGATGGTCAAGGTTTTAACATGATTAAGCTAAATCTGGGTGGTACCGGACCCTATGTCCACAATGGAGATTTCATTAAACTTTGGGAATTGACTTCAGCAGGGTTTCTGCTTATAGAATTCAGCCTCTTCCTCTACTAATAGAGTATTCCTATTTATAGAAGTAGGAGGGTTACAATAGTAAATTTACATGCAGTAAATATGTTACATCAAATATCTAAAGTGCAAGACAAAAAGACTAGATAATATCTTGCTTATTTGGCTATTGCAGATTGTCTTATGTGGGTGGCCCTTCCTTGTTGGATGCAAGCTAAGTCACGTGCATGTGACCTAGTCTCACCTTGATGAGTGAGATGTCTATCTTCCTAAGCTGAGATTCTTAGCTTGGACTCATTGGGGTGTCTTGCCTTGTGAGCGTGGGGTAGCCCTTCAAGTGTGGGCAGGATGGACGGAGTGCTGACTCATCTTGAGTTTGTCTGATGATTCTTCACGGAACCATTTGAGGGTGCTCGTCCTCGCTGGGTAGCTAACATCCCTCAGAACTATGAGGGTGAGGACATGGTTAGGGAGTGAGTGAGATCTTTCGCATGAGCCTGGGCAGCCTTCGGAACTCGCCGTTTGAGACCTTGTGCACCTGCTGAGTACTTGGCAAATTTTTGGTTGTCGCTATGTTGTCGGCCCATTTCAAGTGAGACCAATTTTCACCTATAACATAAGCCCTTCAACTCTCAGTTTGATTTGTGGACTGGGAGTTATGATTTTTCTGAGGCTTTTCCCGTTTGGTCAGTCAAACTTCTTATCTGACTGAGTGGTCTTTTCAAACTTCTTTTCAGTCTTTTCATTCTACTTCAGACCATGCTTTCTTCTATTCATGGTTTTTGGCCATTCGCGTGGCATTGCCGCTCGTTTTGGGCCATTGGATGAAGACCAGCCAGATGTCTTCTGGATTCTTTGATAGGTCGAGTGAGTCTTTTTATACCCATGGGGTTTTACTCTTTTTTGCTGTAAGAGAGTTTGATGGAAGAGGCCGAAGAACCCCCTATGTTTTTAGTGCCTTGGCTTCCGGTGAAGCTCGTCGAGGCATGGATGGTCTGTTGTAGAGTGTCAGGAGGCATGGATAACCTGTTGCACATGGCTTTACACAGGATCTATCTGGCGGGCTCCTGGGGAGTCTTGTGTAGATTTGGGATTATTTTTTACTAGCGTTGCTTGTGAGCTGTTGCTTGGCCAGCCAGCTTCTTATGGCTTTTTAATTTGCTCTAGGTCTGGCTTAAATGGATGCACTAGAGGAATATAAGCAGGAGCAGCTGGAGGTTGCTGTCCTTCCTGCAGGTGAGAGCTCACTGACTGGTAGTTGGCTTTCTACTTTCTTTGCAGGAATAGTAGTGTTAGGCCTTTAGGCTTCTTGCCTTTGTTTCTGCATTTCTTCTTCTGATGTAATTTTGCCTCGTTGAGTGAGGTCTTTTCAATATATGAGCTTTTCTCTCTTTGAATGTTGTACCGAATGCTTCATGCATCGTTGTATGTAAATTTCTAATGATTAATCAAATCTCTTTCTGACCAATTAGTCATGCTTTAACTTTCCTGTTGCTTAATTTGTTGTGAGTAAGAGTGGGGTCACATGCAAGTTGTGCTTGAGAGATTTCGTTTGAGCCATGAGAATTTGACCGCATGAGAGCTGTAATTTCCTATCCCTATGCCAGCTGTGGGTACTCTGTTGTATGAAAGCTGTAACGATTTTGTTTTAACATCCTTATATTGTAGTGGGTCGGTGGCCTATTATTAAAGTTGAGTGCATCGCTGAGGTAGCCTCTAGGGCCATCTTACCCTCAGATCAGTTTCGCTGTAGTGAGATAATAGCTCATCGCCAAGCAAGGTCATGTGCCCATACCACAGCAAGCCTGTTGCTCAGTGGAGCGGCAAGCCTGTGGCTTAGTGAGGCAGCAAGCTTGTTGCTCAGCCCTGCAGTAAGCCCATTGCTCAGTGAGATAGCAAGCTCGTTGCTTAGCCCCACAGCAAGCTCGTTGCTCAGCGAAATAGCAAGCTTGTTACTCAATGGTCGAATAGTTTATACTCTTAATCCTAGTGTAAGGGATATAGTTTACTCTAGATGTATCGACGGGGTAGGCCTCATGCTGTCTCACCCCCAGATGAATCCTTGCAATGGTGGAGTGAAAATTCTTTGTTTAGATAATGCTTTTTCGGCCAATTGGCAACTTGCATTGATTTAGCATGAAATAATTGACACAAGTTATCATCATTGATCACAAGTAAATGTTACAGGATTAGAATATGGTTCTGATAGAGGGCTTCAGCTCTTGGGTAATGACTCGCTGAGCCTATTAAGCTCACTGCTCTGATGATCATACCACATAATCCTGTAGTCGACCTCTTTGATGAGGTCTTCAATGGCATCTTTTAATGCTTGACATTCTGAGGTGGTGTGTCTAGCCTCATTGTGGTAAGCGCAGAATCTACTCTGATCTCTAGACTTGACAAGCACCTTCATTGGTTTGGGTCTTCTGAAGTCCTTGCTATTCTTTTCCACAGTAAAAATTTTATCCTGTGTATCGAAAAGGATGTTGTAGTTTTCGAAGTGACCTCCAAGTCGCTGAGGCTTTACTTTCTTTGCGGATTGAAGAGTGGGGTCGTTATGGCTCTCGCTCCCCCTCTTTTTGCTCGTGGTAGGACTACTGAAGTCTGCTCTATGTCTGGGGTCCTTTGTTTCGATGGTTTCTTCCTATCTTATTTGTTTGGTAGCTCGCTTGTAGAATTCAGTGAAATCTCGAGTGGGGAACTTATAGAGGCTTTGGTACAGTTTGCCATCTTTACAAAGTCCCATTAAGATAGCTATTAAGATACTCTCCTTCGATGGGCTCTCCACGGAATTGGTCTCGTGCCTGAATCAAGCTACGTAGTCTTTGAGTGATTCACCCTTACGTTGGAAGATCATCATGAGACGGCAAGGGGGCACAAGTTATTTCTTTAGTGCCTAGTATTGATCAATGAATTTTCTTTGGCATTCTTCCCAACTATTGATGTTGCGTGCCGAGAGGTTTCTGAACCATGACTGCGGTATACCTCCTAATGTAGCCAGAAAGATGCAGCATTTGACCAAGGGGTCATTTGTTTGCAAGTTCATCTAGATATTGAACACATCCAGGTGGTCACATGGGTTACTATTTCTGTCATATAGTGGAATCGCAGGCACCTTGGGTTTCTGTGGGAGAGGCTGCATTTCGATCTCCACAAAGAATGGCGAACTTTCCTCGTGGTGAGGATGGTTGCTTTGAGGCTACGAGTGCTCTTCTAGTTATTTTAACCTTTGGAGGAGTTCTTCCATGGTCAGTTGTTGCTTTTCAGGCTAAGAGGCAGAGCTTTCCACCCATTGAGAGCTCTCTAATCATTGACTATCGTGATCCTCGTGAGTTTTTCTCTGTGCCACCTTACGGAGCTGCTGGAGTTAGGTCATGATCTCTTCTTATCTTTGAGCCCCTAGGGCTTGAGCCTGTGTCAAGGCTTTAACAGTTTCAGCTAACTTTCTCACTGTGTTCTCAAGTGTTGATTGGGGTTGGCCGGACGTCCGTATCTTCTCATTTCCGGGGATAGGGGTAGAGTGAAGATGAGCCCCCATAGCTGGGTTGTTTATTGGTTGAATGACTGGATTGGTTGTACTCCATGTGGTTCTTCTTCTAGCCATTGCTTCTGCAAAAATAAGTATGGTAAACAGATATAGAAAACAGTTGGCCCTCCTTCTAGCGCCAAAATGTTGACTATAGAATTTGGTTCGGGGCCTAATTCCTACCAATGGGAGATCAGTTATCTTACCAAGCTATTTTTCATGTTGAGAAGAGATGCAGTGACATAGATGGTCAAGAGGAAGAAGGGAGACGGGCAAGGTTTTAACATGGTTCAGCTAAATCCGTGCAGTACCGGACCCTACGTCCACAGCGAAGATTTTATTAAGCTTTAGGAATTGACTGTAGTAGGGTTTCTGCTTACAGAAGTTGGCCTCCTCCTCTACTAATAGAGTATTCCTATTTATAGAAGGAGGAGTGTTATAATAGTAAATTTACATACAGTAAATATGTCACATCAAATATCTAAAGTACAAGACAAAAAGACTGGATAATATCTTGCTTATTCGACTGTTGTAGATTGTCTTCTACAGGTGGGCCCTCCTTGTCAGATGCAAGCTAAGTCACGTGCACATGACCTGGTCTCACCTTGATGAGCGAGATGTCTGTCTTCCCAAGCTGAGATTCTCAGCTTGGACTCATTGGGGCGTCTGACCTTGTGAGTGCGGGGTAACCCTTCAAGCATGGGCCAGATGGATGGATGGACGGAGTGCTGACTCGTCTTGAGTTTGTTTGATGATTCTTTGTGGAACCATTTGAGGGTGTTCGGTCCTCACTGGGTCGCTAACATCCCTTAGGACTGCGAGGGCAAGGACAAGGTTAGGGAGCGAGCGAGATCTTTTGCACGAGCCTGGACAGCCTTCCAAACTCGTCGTTTGAGACTTTACACACCTGTTGAGTACTTAGCGAATTTTTGGTTGTCGTTGTGTCATTGGCCCATTTCAAGTGAGACCAATTTTCACCTATAACATTTCCTATGTAAACTAGCATAGTTTAATTAAATCATATGTTATTAGATTAAATGAATGTCATAACAAGTAATTATTATAAGTCAATTAATTATGTGATCAAATTATTAGACCTGTAATTGGATTTTAATTGTGTGACCCTTGTTATTGGGCTAATGATGATAGGTCAGTTGGCCCAATAGGGTTACAGCAAGGCAGGTCCCTACTTATACTCTAGTAGAGTTGTAGTTGCCCCATTGAGACCTCATATATAGGTTTCTCTCCTTTTTCTCTACTAGGGTTATAAGAATGAATCTGCTAAAGCAGTATTTTGTTATCATGGATTTTGATGTAATGTCAGGTACACTTTTATTATTATTGGTTAAATGTATATGTACAAATATGATAGATTATAATACGATTCAATTGATTTGATGAATTGGCTATTTTAATTTATCCAATTTTTTTTCCAATAGATAATAGTTGTATTACTTTGTGATCTTATATAAGACATTAAATTCTTGAAGATAACTTAAATTTGGAAGAGATTGGTAATGGTGAACATGAAGCTGAATTAGATGGAGCCTAAAGTGACCATAAAGAACCAAGTAACTTGGATAATAATGAAGAAGTTAACAATAATGAGCATGGTGTTGGATTTTTCAAAAAAGCCATTGAAACACCTTCACAATTCAAGACTAGCTAGGATCCACTAACTTAGATCTTTATGCTAACTTAGATCTTTGTGAAGGTCATTTCTCATATGTCATGAATTTGTATTATTTTTTATTTTTATCATGAATTATTATTGTATAACTTTGTTATTTCTATGATAAACTGGTGTTGTTCCATTGCTCATATCATGAATTATGAACTTGCGTTGCTCTTTTACTTCTATTATGAATTATGTATTTGAGTAAGATTAATTTTATTTATATATTTTTTAAATTTTTTAATTAAAACTGGTTTGACTAGTGAATCGATGGTTAAACTAGTGGAGTGATGAACCAGCCCTCTACCTGGTTCATTGACATGTTTGATTTTAAAAACTATGATTCATCCTTGTCAACTTGTGTGGAATCAAACTAGATATCTTCACAACATCATCATTCATCGTTCTTAACACACACGTTTAATCAAACTAGCTTGAGAAATTCTCCATTCATCATGCTTAATTCTTATGTGACATCGAACTAGGCTCTCGCTATCTCAAGTTACTACTGTCATGCTAAATCAAACCTTTTTCTAATACCAGTTGATGGGAAAAATATCCCAACTTCAAACAAACAAGCATTAGACAATTAAAATATAGACTAATACAATAAAATACATCAATAATTTAATGTGGAAAAACCCCAAACTCTAGAGGGAAGAACCATAAATGAGAAGAGATTCACTATATCATCAAAATTACAGGATAATATGTGTCAAGGTTCTCAACCATACCTCCACAACTTCATAACCACTGTCCTTATGTCTCTCTCGAACCTCTATAAGGATTCCTACATAACTCCTATAGGCACTCATATCAAATATCTTTCATGCCTCAAATCTTATCCAACACAAATATTTATAATTCAAATATTTGCTTGGAAAGCACTTACAATCTTACTCTAATACAAAAATCTAATTTGAATAGAAAGATAACTTATAATAGGAAACAATAAAAATCTCACAAATTAGAGTTTGTGTCAAACTCTGACATCATATGATGACTTGACTTTTGTGTTTTAACTAGCTTAATACCTATGCATATGCACAAGATTTTTATAATTTAACATATAAGATTATGTTTATAAAAATAATAAGAATATGATTATAGTTGAACATTGATACAAATAAAATTTAATTTCAAACTATATGCAAATACATCAATTTAGAGTTTAGATAAAATAAATTAGTATTATATATATTTCAATAAAATTTAGAATTAGAAATTACTCATTTTATTATTTTGCCTATTCTAATTGAAGAACTAACAAATACTTTATTCTTAACTTTAACCCATGATCTCTTCAAGAATTTTGACTTTCATAATGAACATAATCTAATTATAATATATAGAATTACATAGATGAAGTTATTTTATTAAGTTATCTGCTATCACAAAAGATTAAGATGGATGTCATATGAAATAATAGTGAATCCCAATTTAATATCAACATTGCTAAGTGTTTAATGCATGCATATTAGATTCATATGAAGAGAGCTATAATTATAACCTAAGATCTATTTACACCTTGTCATCCGATTTTAATTAAATAATGCTAATTAAAAATAAATTTAAATTGATATTTCAAGAGTGAAATAACTTTTCCACAAATTATCATAAAGATAAGCAAATAAAGCAAATTACAAATAATATATACATTATACTATCTATTGTATTAGGCATGAAATTACAATGTATTGATTTAACTCTTTGCATGCGAATGTATTCACCAAATATGCATTCACACATCAAATAAACAAGAGTAGCTCTATGCTGCACTTTAATTTTTGTCATTTTTTCCTTGCTTTTCCATTTTGATTTATTTGTCTTCTTTTTGAAAAAATTGTTCCAAAATCCAATTTCTTGCTTCCATAACATTAATCTATAGTTTTCATATTCTACCTTGATAGTCCTAGCAAAGAAATTAAGATTGCGAAAATAAATAGATCTTGCCCTTTTCTCGTTAGAGAATTGTATATACTAGTATAAAAAATTAACTATTCTTTTGATGAGATATGCAGAAAATTGATAACTAGTGAATATGATGGTGATAAAGTTTGAAAATTAATAATAAGAGCAGTAAAGATGTAAATAGCAGAAGAAATTTGAAGATACAGTTTTAAAGTGGTTTAACTTTAATTGAAACCGCAATTCAAGTCTACTCCACTTAATCTACCTAAACCAAAAGACCTCTAGAATTAAACACAAAAGCTATTAGAATTGATAAGCTCCTAAAATGCCAGTCTTTACAACAATTACATAAGAAATTAACAAGTTTTCTTACTAACCTAGAAGAATTTACAAAGGCTCTTCTAAACCTATACAGATTTCTAACACCTAGAAATCTCAAATAAATGAAATAGAATAAAGGAAGGATTGAAATTACAATACTAGAGTTTCAGATGAATATCTCAAACAAACTATAATAACCTCAGGTAATCTTTGATCTAATCAGCTTGAAAAATTCTCAAAAGAAGTGATGAAGTAGAGAGAAAATCGTATTCAACTCTTTTTCAAGTGTTTTCGTATTGAATTGTAAAGAAAAATTGTGTGAAAACATTTATATAGGAATGGTAGTTAGGCTTGAATAACTGTTGTAACCATCTGTAATAGAATAACTAAATTTTAGTTATCGCATCGAAGTAGCATTGATTACAGTTTGTTATTCACTAACTCATCAATGTGTAAACGAAGTAAATTCTACTATTAATAGCCTTTGCATATTCAAACCTTCGGTAAAAAACTATTTTCTTCACGCATCGGTGTGACTTTGATTACCATATGAACTTTTTCATATGTTCTTTAGTGCATTGATGTCACATCAATTCAAGGTGTAAAAAACTATTTTATAAAAAGTTGTTTTCTTCAAACAATTTTTCTACCTCATTGTTTAATTAAAAACATTTGGATCAAACATTATCTGAGCTCATTTACAAAAGATCCTATCAAAGAAATAAATCCTAAAAACTAATCTTGGATCTCTTGAATGTTAAATCAAGTATTAACTATCTTTTGAACCCATAAAACAACAAATCAAAAATACTAAAATATATTGTTAGATAAAATTATTTTTCAACATTAAAACTAAAGAAAATATATAGCTTAGAATAATCTAGGCTAACAATCTCTTCCTTTTTTATGTTGACAAATAATTTTAGATGAGGTTCAAAATAAAAAAAAATTGAGGGAGGGAATAATCTAAAATAAAGCTGTATGCTTTTTCTCCTCCTTTTGAAACATCAAAAAAGATTATGAAATGGGAAGCAGGAAAAGAAAATTGAAAAATCATTGCTCCTCCTCAATATAAGAAAAAAATTGTTTTTGCATCGATTATGTAATCGATGTATGCAGTTGAAACAATTTTACAAAAACATTGAAAATTTTGCTACACCGATGTATAAATCGATTAGGGTGCCAAAATTTTCAAAGAAAAATCAATGTAACAACTAATGTATATGAATGAAAAAGTAGCACATCGATGCTGAATTCGATGTAATGTGTAAAAATCAGTTTTTTGTTATATATGAGTAAAATGTGTAAACTTGTTTCTTAATCTCTGAATTTATAAACCTGCAAAATAAACTTAAAAAAACTCTGATGCTTAAGTTAAATTTTGCATTAAAACAACAAGCATAACAGATCAAATAAGAATGTATAAATCAAATAAGAATAACAGTAAACAATTTAGTGTCTTGTTTTAATTTTGTTCTATTTCTTTAGGGTTTAACATCCCTATTTCTCTTCTAATGAAAATAAATCTTTTCTCTTCTAAAGGTTTGGTAAATATGTCTACTAACTAAAAGTCTGTCTGAACAAAATCTATTGAAATATCTCCTTTTTGAACATGATCTCTCAAAAAGTGATGTCTAATTTGAAT
>JANHAO010008273.1:0-19401 GCA_026873985.1 Saraca asoca | reverse complement strand
AAGGTAGTTAAAAAATTGTGCATTTTATATGTATTTGTTTTCATACCTATTATATAAACTAATAAAAGTTATTTTGTTTATTCTTGGAAGTCGAGGTTTCACTTTGACATGCCAAATCCTATTGCAAGAAGTTAGACAATTAAGAACTTAGGCAAAAAGTGGATGGGACTTTAAGAGTAGGATCTGGCATGAGTTCAATAATTTCTCCTTGACTTTGGAGGAAATGTATGAGAAAGTCCCTGATGGGGTTCCTTGGGATCAATGAAAGACATTTGTTGACAAGAATAATGAGGAAACGTAGAAGGTAATTTCTATTATAAGTACACTATTTAATCAAAATGTATATGCAAATGTCGATAATAATGATTCCTTCACGTTTGCAGGAAATGTGTAGGAAAAATACATCAAATCGTTAGAAGCAAGTGGTTCCACACACAGCTGGCTCCAAAAGCTTTGCTAGGAAAAGGGCTAAATTGATTTTGTTCTACACTATCGTATTTAGCTACTGTTATATTATCTAAGTTGAGATACACTAGCTGAATTGGTATATATTCTCATGTAGGTTGAAGAGCTAGGTCATCTAGCGGGAAAAATAGATCTATGGTTTCATGTTCATAAGAAACTGGATGGCACGTATGTCAATGAAGCAGCCAAAGACAAAGGAGTTAGTTTTTACTTCATGTTTCATGTTATAGGATTACACATTCACAAACTTTGTTAATAAAGTGGATATTCTGCTTTTGTAGGAGTAAATTGAGGAGATCTTGTCCTAAGACCCTTCATTGCAATCTCAGACCATGTCATAGGATGGTGCTATAGCAAAGGCATTTGAGAAAGAGTACTCCAGACGGGTTTGAGGTTTGGGCTTTGGACCATCTCCTTCAAATGTGTTTGAAAAAGCTTCTTGACAGTTTAGTGGCATGACATTCAATGACACTAGTTCAAATGGAGAGGTGCAGGCAAGATTTCAAAGTTTAGAGGTAGAATTGACTTCTGAACATGAATGGTGATTGGCTATGAAGGCAGACTTGACTTTTGAACATGAAAGGCAATTGGCTATGGAGGGCACATTAGCATCAGTCTTTCAAAAAATGCTTGGGACAATGCCAGAAGAAATTGTCAATTTGATAGCCCACCTTCCACCGGTAAATTTCTATTCTTCTCTCTACTTATTGATGATGAATTGACTATGTTTGTTAATTGTTATTGATGGATGAGCAATATTTGTTACTACTATATTTGCTACATATAAGTCATAAGTTAGAGCTAGCTTCTATGAATTAGATTTTCTGTATTGATTTTGCTATATTCTGCTATATTTTGTTGTATTTAATGTTGTATTTGGCTGTATTTGCTATTGTATTTATTGCTGTATTTACTGTTAAATGCAGTAAAAATTGTTGTTAAAAATGATTTTTTTTAAAAAAAAAATTTTTAAAAAAATTTTCTACCAAAATCACCGTTAAATGTAGAGAAAACTATCGCTAAAAATATTTTTTAATTTTTTTTTGTAAAATCGCTGCTAAATACAGTGTAAAACCATCGCTAAAAACTATTTTTTTTAATTTTCTACAAAACCTCCATTAAATGCAAAGAAAATCACTGCTAAAAATAATTTTTTCAAAAAAATTTCTCTAAAACTGTAGCTAAATAAAAAATAAATCTTCGCAAAAACCAATTTTTTTAAAAAAATTCTGCAAAATCGCAACTAAATGCAGCTAGAACTGCTACAAAAAGCAAACAAAAAAATTATTTTTCTGAAAAATAGTCGCTAAATTCGAAGAAAGCCATCGCTATATACAACTATCGCTAAATTCATAAAAAATCATCGTTATGTATAGCATTTCCGACAATTTCACAAACTGCCGCTAAGTGCAGATATAACAACCGCTAATTATTCCAAATGCATGAATTTATAACGGTTTCAGAAACTGTCACAAATGTTGTTAGGAACGGTTAAAACTGTCGCTAAATACATAAAAAAAAGTCATCGCTAAATACATTTTTTTTTTTTGTATTGTCTTTTGATAAAAGGTGATTTTTTTTCCTTCAATTTTTGATGCTTTGATGACAAAGGGTGGAAAGAACACAAAGTTATAAATATTTTATGTTAGTTTTTTATCACATTTTTCTAGATTAACAATTTTTCACATTATATACTGACTAATGAAGCGAGCTAAGAGGGAGAACACTATTGCTGATTAATTTTGGGGTTCATAAATTTATCTTGATTCCATAAAGGCATGATTTTGAATTTTGATAATATGCGGTACTCACACTTTGTAGGATGTGTGCATGTCAGTTATGGATGGTCTTTAAGCAACAAAATTGATTGGTTCTTTTGTGGAAACCGGAAATTGGGATGCTGCAAGAGAAGCAGGAATTGAGCAAAGTCTGCCAAGCTTCAGATTTGCACATGAATGAATGCTCTCTGCCTTCCACAAAGAAGATGCCCATTATTGCGAGAAGCAGTTAGCCTGATTTCTCCGTATATGTGACTAAATATTACCTAAAAGGATAAATACCTTAACATGTGGTAAGATATTAGGGAGAGTGGAAATGTTCGAGAGGAAAGTATGAGAAACATAAATCTGACAAATGTATTAACTCTATGACGAAAGACTTCATTTGTAATAGTCTCCATCTCTCTCACAAAATCTGAAAGTTGAGGGGAGAGAAGATCTTTGCAGTATAGTTAGGGTATAGGACTAATTATAGGAGCATGAATGGAAAGGCACAGCATTTCCTGAAAATATTGGGATGTCTATCCTACTTACATCTATTACTGGTGTGAATTTTCCTTTGCCGTTTGTTAAAATGGAAATCTGCAAAAACCAAATCAAACCAAACACAAGGTAGGTATAATTATCAGATGGACACGCTTGAAAGTTTGAATTTGATGGCTAGTTTACAAGAGGCTGGCGCAATATTCAGCTTGAAGCAGTAATTCGAATCATTTTGCCTAAATTCTACAGTCCTTTACCTAGGAGAACCTTGCAAATTACACTTGAATTGCATGAGTGGCCTCGTAGAATGTATTTCTAGCTCTCAAAACAAAGAAGATCGGCGTGAACGGGTTAGTGAACCAGAAGGGTGAAATGTAGGTGAAGCGGCTCGAGTGACACCGACATCAGGAACCCTTTCAGAATCTTGTGGAGTTTTCTCTCAGGTCCGTCTAGTGGAACCTTCTGTTGGAAATTTATAGAACAATGATAGCAAGAAAATTGATAAACATTGCATCACAAGCATTGATATACTTGAGGAGTCTGTTATGTATATGAGAACTCCATGCATAGAACACCAAATTACAAATGTCGGATGCAAGTCTATTTATAGGCTCCTTTCATCGACAAGCTGTGCTTCTTTAAGTGCCTAAATTTTTCTGATTTTCTTTATGTAAGTTGCGTTACTTTTGTGCTTTTCTTTTCAGATTTTTGTACAACTTGCAGCCATCTATTCTGGCTACTAGGACTTTCTAGAAAGCAATAGGACTCACTACTTCCAAAATATCTCTACCCAATGATGACAATTAGATAATACTATATATTTTTCATAGATTAACTTCCAACATATTCTTAACATGACACAAATTCTTGTCCACATTGAGTCCTTTGAATCGAATTGCGCCAGAACCTGTCTCTGTCGATAAGGGAATATAGCTATGTTTACGATTAATGCCAATGATGAACTGATTCCTGCAATGAGGAATAGGCCCCAGAAGCTGTCAAGATCAAGCATTTATGAAGAATCTCCGGTAGGGGGGTTCTTGACACACAGACTGTAATTAAAGAATCACGTGTTTTTAATCTCCTCCAATCTTTTAGTGTCATGGGTCAGCTTTAGAATAGCCCTTGAAATGTCATGTGTATGGGGAAAATACTTGCAGAAGGCCTGCGAAGAGAAAGCATGATGCATTGTATGAAAGAAAATTGGCTAAAACACATTTTAGTACCCTGACTATTCCACTTGATTTAATTTTATTTTGTAACTTTGATTTGGGTTATAATTTTCACAGAATATTAATACTTAATCCAACTCTGTACAAATTCTTAATGGAACTTATTTGATGTAACTAAGACTTATCATCTTACCTGTAAAAATACTTCAGTGTTGCATTTAATAATCTTCAAAATATAGACACCAGTCATCTTTTGTTATACCCTTCTGCTCTGCTTTATTTTAAAACGACGCCGTTTTGTGGAGGTTGATTTTTCTTGAAAAATCCTCTGCGCCAAGCCTTGCGGAGCACTCTGTTCTCTTCTTCTCAACCGCGACGCACAGCTGGAGAGGGAGCGCTACCCCGCGCGATTAGAGCTGTCCTTTTGCCGCTGCGCCACAGCAAGCTACTGCCTTTCTCACCGCGGCGGACTGAACCGCCACCAACGCTGCGGGCGATGCTGGATGTGCTGATGGAGCTGAGCACTGCCCTATTCAGACTCTGCTACCATGGAGTCGCTTAGCCGGTGTTGAAGCACACCGCCACCGTTGGTTCGTTTTGCAGTGCCGGCGGACATCTTTTCAGCAGCAACAACAGTAGGAGCCCATTCATCGTGGTCCAGCGAGCTCTGGTAACGTTGCTGACCCAGTTCGGGAGCTGCGACCCAGCGAGGTCAGCCATGGTTTTAACCCAGACTTGAGCTCCGAATACACTCTTTAGATGTTAAAATCCTCACCCATATAATTAATTTTTGCTTATACTATGTTTTCCCTAGTAAATTGAAGATGATTGCTTATAAACCCTAGCTCTATCTTGATGAAATTCGGACTTTGTTTTCCTGAAATTTCAGATTGGTTTGGTGAGCCTGATGAAATCTAGTTGCTTGTGTAGCGGAATTTGCAGTTCATTGAGAGGGTTATTTGTCGAAGGTGAGTAAATCGCACGCTCATCTTTGACCTTGTATGTTTGTTATTTTAGTCATGCTGAGGTATATTTGGATGAGTGTGTGGAGTATGTACATTAGATGTATTGGTGTAGGATTAGTGTGTTGTGAAGAGTTGTTTACTTATTGTAGAATTTGTGTGTGTTAGATTATAACTTTGACTTCATGCTGATATTTGCCAAACTTAGAATGCCCTTATAACTGGGTATCACCAGAAAAGGCGACATTGAACAAGTTCTATATTTTGAATCACAACCCCAGTGTATCTTCTGATTGGCATTTCCCATATGTAATCCTTTTAATGGCTCATAAAAGAGGATAAAGAAGTTGAGAAACTTTGATTTCTTTCTTCGTTTTTTTTTTCCTTGTTTAGATCTCAGAGAATGGGACAACTTACTAAATTACTAGTACTACTGAATTGCTTGTCCTTTTTGCCAATTATGAAGTTTAAGAATTAGTGATTTGACAATAAATTCCCATATCAATTTTGGAATCAAAATAAGCCAGTGTGCTCGTTGTCCTTCATTTTGAATAAGTCAGGTTCTTTGCTTTGAGATTTTTGTTTTGAAAGGATATATTTTATTCTGTGACAGTCACAAATGGGTGGAATTCATCTCTGGCTAATGACCATGCCTATAATTTACAAGATTTCATTGGGAGAATCTGATTCTCTACATTCAAATCCTTGACCCCTGGTGGAACTCAAATCAGCTTCTTTGTCCATATTTCTAAGAGAAATCCTTATCATAAGGACACCCTTTCACTGCCTTAAATTCCTCTTCCATCTTCCTTTAGTTACTCAGCATAACAATTTAGAAGTAGAACACTTGCAGTCTTGTTTGTGCATGTTCTATTATTGTTCCCATGAGAAAAACGGGGTAGTGCAAGTGTTCTTGCTATGACCTTGTACTTCTTTTATCAGATAAGCATTACATTCAACAAAATTTTCTAATTTTCTTTCAACCATTCTAAATTGCATGATGCTGCATGCAAAGTTTTGAAGATTTTGGAAAGAAGCGTATATCAGTTACTGTACATGTATGGTTTGGTTGCTATGGGGAAAAAAAGGAAAGAAGGGGTAAATGGTTTGTGTTGCCAAATGGGGTAATTTGTGATCTTTGAATATTAGAAGTAATGGCATGGAGGAATTATGGTGAGGGGCTGAAATGTCAGTGTTGCATTTGACATGTGATGGGTAATTTGTGTTAGATTTTACAAATGTTAAGAGTTTGGAGCGTTATGTTTGAAGATGATAATTGATGTGAATGCTTGATATTCTAAGGGCTGAGAATATACAAGAGTATTAAGTTAATTTGTGTGTCACCTCATCAAGTTAGGATCTTAACTATTATTAATATGGTTTTGTGACTTGAGTTAATTTAAGGATATATTGAAGTTACTTTAGCTGTTTTGTATGAATTGAATACTTTTATTGTAATGATATTGTAATTAGAAAGGGTTGATTGGGCTAGGAATTGGTTTATGAATGATTATGAAATAGTAACTTCCAATTGAACCAATTAGATGGTAACTTTGGAATTTTAGGTTGGGCATCCAAAATGTGGTGCTAGTAGGGATGAATGGAAGAAGATATATTTGTCTAAAAGTGGAGATGAGGGAATAGGATTGATTGGATATCGAACTTTCCTTAAATGGAATGCTTTCTTGAAACTAAGTGTTAGCCTTGTAAGTAAGTAACCCATTTAGTGTTTATTTGTTAAACTAGCACATAGGAATGTGAGTTTAGATACCATTGGTGATGATACTTGATTAAACATTATATGAATTTCTCTTGAATTTACATATTAATTTGTGATGTTTACATGAGCATGTATAAATAAATGATTGTTTGTGTAATGAGCTGACTAGTTAATTGAACGTGGACATGATCATTGAATTTTTTTGTGTGTTTTGATGAATTATTTGTGAATTGAAAATTGGATTCATGAAGCAACTTCTTTAAGGAACTTCCAAAAGTGTTTTTTTAAAATATGTATATTGATACTAACATGGCCATGAAATTTGTTGGAAAAATAAGGGGGAGAATATCTGTTGGAAGGACAAGGCGATTGGAGCTCTAATATTAATTTATAAACTGAATGGTGAGTTGCCTAAAGAAATTAGCTCATGTATCCAACTCTCAGTTCTTCTGTATGCCTTTACTTGATTGAATTGAAATGTGTTTGACTTGAATGCTTTATGAAAAGAGAATGTGATGATTTGATCAAATTGTCTTTGTCTGCTAAAGAATGATAGTAAGCCATTCTTATTGATTGATTGTGATTTTGAAAGTGACAGTTTTCCCTTGGAATTTAAATTGATGTGTTTTGGAAACTATCAATATAATGGTTCTTCGTATTGATTGCATTGAATAATTAATGATCCTTTATGTATACATACTAAATAGAAATTTCATTGTGAGTACAATTATTTAATTATTGATTGGGGTTACTACCATATAAATTTATAGCTGTCATATCTGGTAAATCGATAGGCCTGAATTGGCTGAACTATAAGCCGTTGTGTTTTATTAAAGTTGTATGTGAGCCATATGATATAGATAGTATTTAGAGTAAGCGATTTACTTACTGGGTTTTATTGAAACTCATTACGTTTTCTTGAAAAAAAAAATATTTTAGTTTCAAGTTTACCCAATATCATGAAGATTTTAGGATGAGAATTGAAGACATAAAGCTGGGATATTCAATTGGTAGTTGTAAAATTTGTATATGCATGTCTAAAGTTGGTCTTGAATTGTAATTATTTTGGTGTTTGGTAAATATGTGAAAATCTCTAAAACTATTTTTACAGGCTGTTGGAAGGGCATGCAACCCTAGAAACGTCTGAAAAAGAGAATAAACTTTGTCGAAATTTTGATAAAACCTTTTTCCTCATGAAACTGAAATTTCAAACCTTTTAAAAAGATTTCCAGATATCATTCGACTTTGAGTAATGGGATTTATGTCATCACTGGATGTCTTCCTATGCTTGTCACGCTTCAAATTGGGGCATGACATCTTTCTTTTTTCTGAAGCTGCAATCAGTTTAAAAAAAGAGAAACATGGATTCAGAAATTTTATGCTAAAATTAATTTTAATTTAAATAGTTCCTTTTATTATTATAATAGTAAGATGTTGTCGCACCTTGATTTTCAGCACATGACTGGCATAGAAAGTCACCCAAGGGTGGCCTTCTATCAGTCTAAATCATGCAGTAAAACCATTGATGCTACACACTTTCCTATGTGGAAGGTGATTAAACAATTGAAAACTATGCATGACAATATGGTAAAATAAAAATATTGGAACATTTATCAAAATGCTTTATTAATTTCTAACAAAAATCTAATAGAGTGTCCCTTGTTTTCTGAACCCTGAACCCTAGACCAATATAACAGTGGCTACATGCCCTACTCAAGACCTGTACAATCAAACATTATGTAACATAAGTGCAGATATCACAATGTACACAATTTATTGGGTGACAATCACATATATACATGAGACAACTCGACCTAACCAACTATCAAAATATCACCATCAACATGTCTTTGTGATCAGCTAAAGTAGCATACTCAGTCAAGGAGCAAGTTCAGGTCCAAATGGGTGAGATGAGTAGCAGGAGTGGTCTCAAACTCTAAAAATATTTAAGAAAAACTGAGTGAATTTTTTAAAGACTTAGTGAATAATTCTTCAGAAATCAATGGTTAGTTAATCATATTCAAATGCAATCTAGTATAACATACATATATATATATCATTTTGTAAAACATCATACAAATTGAAAGTTGCAGTTTATTAAGGAAGTGAAATTCAATAAATATATCAAACATCAAATTGAAATATGGTACAAGGATTAAAACTAAATGAGATTACATTCCCACACTTTGAAGTTTTCTTAAACATGTAAAATAAGAAGCAAAGCATAATATTTTGAGAATACTTGTAAAAAAAAAAAAAAAAGAAATGAAAGAAAATGTTAGAATCTTTCTTACCTCACAAATAGTCAAGTATCAGGAAAATTCAAAATTTCTATATATAGTTGGAATTCAGTAGCAATTCCTAAAGATAACCTTCTCTAATAGAAATTAGTCATCGTCATTCACATTATTCCTCCAACAGTTGTTCTCCTCTTATCACTCCATTAGATTCAATTCTAGTCACAAGTGCACTTGGAAGTTTTCTAGAGCAATTTCCAAAGGATCCAAATTTCCTTTTTTTTTTTCAACAAGGCTCAATACTAAGATATTTCATAAAACCATATGCATTGACAAAAGAGAATCAAATAGTTTTCAATCAATTCGTATGTTTTTTGATAATGCAATCATCAAATTCATGTAATACCTTTGCTTATTAGATTCAACAATCCATTATTTTAAAATAGCTAGATTTTCAACATCAAGCACACGGTTTTCAATATCACTCACAAGGAACAATTCTTTGAAATATGTAATATAAATACTACTTGGTTCCCATATGTTTTATTTTCCAATGTAAGCACCTAGTGAGAACTTAAATCAGTAGAAAACATAGCATATTATGGTTTCCCAATTTAAAGGAGTAAATAAAATCTTTTGAACAATAGCTAGAAAAAAGGGAGTAAATTATCCACTCACCTTAGTTAAATTCTTAAGAATTCAAATTTCACAAATGAAATTGCCAAAACTTCAAGTGGATTCCAAGAAGTGCCAAACCACCAAAAATTTGCACAGTAGGTTCAATTTAGCAATTTGGCATAGCCAATATAAGAATTGGTGATTAAACTCAATTTTGCAGTCCCTTATATAAACAAACTCACCCTACAATGCAACTAGAAGAAGACCTAAGTTACAATTTGGGATTAAAAAGGCAAGAACACATACTTGAATCTTTGGATGAGATTTAGATTTGGAACAATTGCACTTGATTCTCCAATGGATTCATGAATTGTATCTGATTCAACAGTAAAGTTTAAATTGCATCACAACTGACCGGTTAGGATGTGATGAGTAAAATTGGGGAAAAACTCAAGCAACCTTGCTGAAGTG
Source organism: Saraca asoca (assembly GCA_026873985.1). Lineage (NCBI taxonomy): Eukaryota > Viridiplantae > Streptophyta > Magnoliopsida > Fabales > Fabaceae > Saraca > Saraca asoca. The sequence goes on along the minus strand of JANHAO010008273.1, from coordinate 9,495 downwards.
GAGAGACATTTTGATTTGGCTCTTACCTTAAGGAAAATAACTATGGCTTGCCAAGTCACGAGCCAAACTTGAAGCACACATGGGGAGGCTGAACAGGGCTGAATGAGCAATAGCTCAAAGTGTGAGGTAGAGATGTTGTTGCTGACCGAATGACTAGCTAAAGCAACCAACAACTATGCAGATGTTGCTGGCTAGAAGCTATGCTTCCGGTCAGCCAACAACGATGATCTTTTTGGGCTTCTGTAGCAGAGGTGGCATTGGGTTGCCACACCTGAGCTTACCTGCACAACAGCAGCAGTTCAGGGTGGCCAGATGACAAGGAACCAATGGTTGAAGAGGACAACAATGATGATCTTGTTGGGCTTCTGTAGCAGAGGTGGCATTGGGTTGCCACACCCGAGCTTAGCTGCACAACAGCAGCAGTTCAGGGTGGCCAGATGACAAGGAACCAATGGTTGAAGAGGACGGCGGATGCAGACCGAGAAGAAGCAGAGCAGCAGTGGTTCGAGAAGCAGACCTGGAAAAGAGCAGAAGTAGGCTTGGAAAAGGAGCAGAGCTAAAGTAGTGTGAAGGAAGCAGAAGAAGCAGTAGCAGATCAAAGAAGTAGATGCAATGTTCAAAGAAGCAGATGTGGTTATCGAAGATCAGGACTAATCAGCTGAGAGGGGAAAAAAAAAAGGGAGGAGGGTAACTAGTCTGCAGCCCAGTTGACACAGAGGAAAGAAAAAGAAGAAAAAAAAAAGAAATAAGGAAAAAGAAAAGGGAAATTTACATTTTAACTACAAAAGAAATTTTAAACATTTTCTTTGATATGCTCATTTACAAAATTACATCTTTAGTCAAAAAATAAAAATAAATTATAATTTACCTATATTTAATTCCCATCATAAATGACACAATTTAACAAATACACTAACTAATTTAATTTATTTTTTCTAATTGGTTGTTGTGAACAAACACAGTATAATAGGTGTTACAGTTTTGTTAAAAATTTAGATAAAATTGAGATAGGGGTTAATATTGTGTAAAAATTTGTAATATCCGCCTACTAGCCTTAGAAATTTGAGTATCTTTATTTTATTTATTTTTTTCTTGAGAGAAAGAGAGATGTGTATTTAAATAAATGTGTGGAGAAATAAAGGAGGAGGAGGGGGGAAAAAAGGAAAGGTAAATGTGTGACTAAGAAAAATTGAGTGTTAAAAAATGTATTTAAATTGAGTGAATCATTATAAAGATTTCCTTTATAAATTATGAATATTTACAGTTTACAAGTATAAGATTTGAGAATTTCATCTTGAAGGATTTTGGAGAAAATGTTTTTACCTGTTATTTAAAGTTGTTGCAAATACTTAAAGCATTATTGGTTTTGATTATTAAATAAATACCTTATTTATTTTATGACAAGATTTAAAACATAAGTGTAATTGTATGTCATCGGAATTTTATTTAATTGGCTATTTACAATGGGAGTGTATTTGGAACTTAATTTAACTATTTTAGCTCCTTAAAGATTATTAAGTCTAATTTAGTTCAAAAATTTAAAATTTAATATATATACATATTTATGAAAATTTTAAATTTAATGATAAGAGATAGTTGTTGTATCCTAACTAAGCTTTAGTCTATGTATTATGAAATAAAAGAATTATTTTGTGAATTTGGAAATAAGCAGTTTGCTATTAAATACTTCTTTTTCTCTATTCCAACTGCTATTATATAGAGTTGTCACGGTTGAGGAGCTCGGGGCCACTGCCACTTTTGTGTTTGCTGCTTCAGTCAAAGTCATGGTGGTGAGCAAGCCAACACCAATCTCTTCATTGCTGGTGCTTCTAAACACCAAAATCAGCTGGGTATGTGGCTTAAAGTTTTTAAATTTCATTGAGTTTCATGTTAGTACAGGGTAAATTTTGGGGATTCTTCGGTATTGAAGAGTTTGATTCTTTGTTTTACACTGCAGCATTGAGGTTGAAAAGTTAGCATGATGGGGTGGTATGTGAATGTGGTCAAGGATGAGAGGATACTATGGCAATTGAGGTGAGTAAATTGCTCACTATCACTATCTTATATACTCTTGTGAATGGTTAGTTTTAAACTAGTAAATGTAGACTCAAGGATGTTGTGCTTTATGAATGGAGTTAGCTCTTTTTTTTTTTCCTTGGGGGGTGAGGAGAAAGAAAGAAAGAATGGTTTGAAGTTATGCTATGAAAATTGATTGAATATGGAAAATAAGAAATGTTAAACCATGATTAGCCTGAAATATTGAGGATGAACAAGAATGGAAATAAAAGTATTGATTGAAGTCCATTGGTTTAAAGATGAGAGAATAGTCATGTTTAATCTGTTATGCATAAATGAAAGTTGTTTTCCCTGTAATCTAGATTATAACACGAACATGTTGCAAAAGGAAGTTATGTAATTGTTGGGTACTTGTTGATTGAATATAAATTAAAGTTGATTTTGCGTGAGCCTTTGCATAGCTGGTTGTCCTGTTGCTTTATTGAGTTGTGGAAATGTTAGAACTCTGTTCTTGTATACCAAGAGTCTCTTTAGGCTTGGAGAGGAATGTCTTGTTTTCTCTTTCTTGAAATTTTCAGCATGATTATGCTGAAGCCTGAATTATGCTAATCATAATATTTAGGGTTGGAAAGTTGTGAGTTTGAATTGTGATTTCATGAATAGCAGGCAGTGAGCTTTCTTTTGGGATTAGTGTTAGTGGATTATGCATATTCATCTTGTAGAGTACTTGTAGTAAAGCCTTATATCTAGAGTGGACCATGAGCCCATATGAATCTGAGAGTCTTCAATTTGTGATGTGTCCTGAAAGAACAAAACGAGAATTTGTGTGCTTTCATGAGATTTAGAAAGAATCGTAATAGGAGGTTGAATATTCAATTGTTTCATGCAAACATATATATATATATATTTTTTTTAGGTGCAAAGCAAATTGAAAGTATAGTGGATCCTTGGTAAGATTCTTTAAATAATCCCATTGAGCACCGATGAAATTGTAAAATATAGCCATCCCTGGATGATTAGCTGAACTGTAGGATGTGGGATTAAATACAACTTAAAATAGTGCATAAGTGTTTCCTTTGCAGAAATAGATGTATTGATTAATCATATGAGATTATTAGTTATTGCATTCTTTCCTTGTTTGATTGTATGTGTTTGTACAAAGATGTGGATTCCCATATGTATTCAGACAACCTACATGAATTTCAATTGATAAATATTGTATATGGCCACTAAAACTGTTAGAGTGAAAAGAGGGGGTATATCACTGGTGAAGTGATAAGGAGAAATGAAGATTACCGTGATAATATGAATAAATGGTAAGTTGTTTGAAAGTTCAAAGAGGAATTTCACATGTTTGAGATTATTCTTTTGTCCACCATTGTTATGTACCTTTTTGACTACTTAGGGTTGAATAGCTGTGTTAGATTTATTTACCATATATTAGTAGATGTTGATTTTAGTGTTGAAGTGAAAATTGTTAATGAATGAAATGAGTGGGGGAATTGAGCAGGCTAAACAGCCCATTAGATTGAGGCCGAATGGCGTAAATGAGATTGATTGACTTGGGATGTGGTACATGCATTGATAACGGTTTAGTTGACTTGTTTTATTAGATTATTGTTTTAAAGTTTGCATAACGTAAACTTTAGTTTTGAAGGGCAAATGATGAATAAAGTAAGATAGTATGAAGTGTTTCTCCTAGTAAGGAGTTGATGTATGAGTGGGCATGACTCTAGTTTTGAAACTATGGCACAGTTGTAATAATAATTTCACCTCTCATGTCTGTAAAGAATGAGTGTCTAAACATATATATGTTTATATATAAAAGTTCGCCATAAAAGTTAGCTGAAGCTTCATTTAGAAATATGACTTGTTGCATGTAGAGAGATAAGCGGTACCTTGGACTAATTCAAATATTAGTAGGCAACTTATTCACTGAATTTTTTAGAAACTCGCTCCAGTTCTTTTAAATCATGATTTAGATTGCAGGATTACTTATTATATGGACCACCTCTACAGGAACTGAAGGCATAAAGCTTAGAGTAAAGTTTAGCAGTGGAACAGTCCTATGAGTGCATGTGTTTAAATTTTGATAGTATTGTATATCTCATTACTTAGCATTTAGTATTTTTGTGTCTTGTGAAATTTTGAGGTTGTGAATGGAGGGTTTATGTTCCTAACAACTTCCAAAAAATAGGGAAATTTTTTTTGAAATTTTGTTAAAATCTTGTCTTTGAGGGAAATTGAATTTTCAAGTATTTTGAATAGATTTTTGATTATTTTTTGTAAGTAATGAGAATTATACATTGCCAAAATATGTCAAGTTTGTGAAAAGTCAATCACCAGATGTCTTTCTAAGCTCCTTAAATTGGGATGTGACAATAACTAAGATATAATAATTATACTTAAGTTTTTTATTTTGTATCATTAAAATAATAGGTACATTTAACACACACATTAAGTAATTAAATAATTGTAATATTATTTTAAATAAACTACAATTAAATCTAATATCTTATTGAATAAAGTCTAAATGGTGTCAATAATACTTATAATCTAGATATGATCATAAAATAAGTAGTTGAAATAATTAACAGACATTTATGACAATAATAAGTAGTTTATTTAAAATAGTCATTACTAAAAGTGTAATTAATTTAAAATGCATTAAATAACTAAAGCGGTAAAAAATAAATCTCTAAAGCTCTACCATTAGTTTTAGAATCTAATGAAATAAAACCTTAATACTATAAATTAAATATAGTTAGATTTGTTTTTTATAATCAAGCAAATTAAAAAAGCTATTTAGTATTCAGAGCAAATAATTAGTCAAAACATTCAAAACAATAGTAAATAATTTTTTTTGTTTTCAAAATGATTACTTAAATAATTAATAGGAAAAACATTGATTCTTATACATATAAATATAAAATATTCTTAAATAATATTATTTTATAAAAAAATTATAAAATTTAAAAAGTAAAAAAAAGAGTTTGGGCATTACATATATCATTTCGTCTCATTATATACGAGTCACAAAATGTGTAAATATAATTGCCATTATTACAGTAATCATTCGGCCACCATTTCAATAATAGCCATGCTTTTATTACTATAAATTAAAGAGTCTTCTTTATATACACTTAATCTTTCAGAGTAAAACCTGCATCAACACAACTATTATATTAAAAACTTATTTTTATTTAATATCTTCAACAGTAACGATTTACAAGGTGGGACCAATAGCCCCACATAATGCTTCCAGTTTTTAACAAGGATACACAAGACATTTCATAATTACACAACTGAAAAATACACAAAAGTATGTGACACACCAACAGGGAATGATCAATTGTACTTGGCCCCTAACGAGGCAAAGGATGGTGATGCATTCCGTCTCCTTGAGTATTTAGGCCAGTAATTGCTTTACGTTTCTGCAGCCTACCATCTATTCCCAACTGAAGACTCTGATTCAGTATTCGATATTCTACTTCTCCTGCGAACTTCAAATTTTAAGAAGATAAGCACAACATAGATAATCGGCATTGCAGACCTAAGAACCGTATTGACACTTGAGAAGAAGTCGTTAGGCGAGATGATTCCCATGGTGAATACAAAGTCAAACGTGATGTATATAAGTCCCCCTATCAGTGGACCGCTGGCCAACCCCACTGGCAATAAAAAAAGGATTACAGTAGTTGAAAACAAAAGGGCAATGGTATTCACAGACCAGAAGAGGAGAAAATCGCCACTGGGCAAGGCTGATTTCCCCTGCAGCGTAGAATTATTAGTAGAATTACCAGATCCAACAACCTGATAAACTCCGCCTGGGGGATTCAATGTGGATTGATATGCCATTGTTGCAATTAGAACTGCCACTACAAGTGAGGCGCTGCGTGATTTTTCATCAAGTGTGGCCCTGCTTATTTGATTAAATCGGACAGCTATTGCATCCGCGGTTGTGATGTTCGACATTAGTTTAACTGCAAGGGTTGGAGCATCTGTAACAGCGTCTCCACGTAAAGCTCTAGCATTGAGTAGCATATTCCTGATTGCATCGTTGGCAAACTCCGGCGTCTCCACTATGTCCAATGCTGTTGAGTTCTGGGAATTCTTGGCATTTAAATTGATCCCCTTCCCTATCAAAAATCTGACTATCTGTGCAAGAGACAAATACATGTTATAAATTATAACGTAATTGAAGTAATATCATCACGACGAGAATTTGTTATGTGCATGTTGTATATTATATCAAGTCATGTTGCATATTACCCCGAAACAAAGAGAGAAGTTGTTTGGGAATTTTGTCTCTTGTCAAGCTGCAGATTCAAGGATAGCAAACGATGAATAGCCGGATGAACAACTAGAAGGGGACGTTCAGTTCATACAGCGATACAATTTCAGATATTTTGATATTTTTAAGAATATAATTCCAAGGAATGTTATGATATTATATTTGATTTAATTAAAAATATTTTTAAAAATGTTATTACATTTTATTTAATTTTTGCATTTTTAAAATTTTTAAAATTATTGTTAAATTTTAAAAAAATGTTGTCATTAAAAATTAATTAGTCAATTTTAGAAAGTCAACGTTGGGAGGTGGTTATTCAATGACAATTAATCTTAAAAGTTGATTGGTCAATGACGGTGAATGATAATTAAAAGTAATAGATGATAATGTATGATGGTCAATGACAATAAATACTGTTAATACAGATGGTAACGGTGATAAAATATTAATAGAAAAATGAGTAAAATAATTTTATAATATAATTAAAATATTCCCATATCATAAGGATATAGGATATCTATATTTCATGTGGAAATATTTTAAAAGAATATTACCTTAAAAGCATTCTCAATTTTTTAAAAAAGTTTTGAATAAATATGAGAATTTAATATTTCAACAACCAAATAAGCCTCCAAATCATTCATTCACAAATGAAGGCAAAATCTTGATTTTACTAGAAATAGATTTTCAACTCTGAGCACTTGATCTGAAACTGAGTTCAGAGAAATAGGGTGCAGCTCTCAAGGAGATCCACTGATTAATTAGGATGGATCTACGGATTGGTTTAGTATATTGGGGTATTTTAATTGTTCACCCTTACGTGTACACATATAAACGGTAAGAGATTTGGATAGAAACTTAACCATAAGTTTACTCCAAATATAAAGTACAAAGCCATAAGAGTTCAAGAAGTTTTTTACACACAACACATCATATAAAAGATTATTTATATTTTAACCTTCATTCAATCCAAATAAATAGGAGTGTAATATTATATGAGAATTTCTTTATAAGGGGAAAATGTGTTAGACATATTTTCGTTATACAAATATTTGTATTGATGAAATAAGGAAAAAAATTCTTTTAATCTTTGGTGCCCCAAGGCACCAAATGGAATGAAGCTGTAGATAAAATATCTTTGACTTAATATGAATCTCGTCAGATAAATAGTATACTTAGATTGTTGTATCACACACCTATCTCGTCGTACACAATAGTGATAAAGAAAACTATATCCCAAAGATCTCAATTTTTAAAGAGAATAGGATATCCAATTATCGATGCTCTAGTTTCGTAAGGTTATAGGTTATGCAATTGCTAACACAAGAGATTAATTACAAGATTGAATTACTTCAAGGTAAAACAAAAAGAAATAGAGATATCAAAGAATAAATGAAATTTATGTTCTTATCTTTTGATATGATGTTCTCTCAATCATTTAATTTTAAAAAAGTTGTAGTTCTTGTTTTGCATAATGACAGGAGAAAATTACGAAAAATTATGGCATGTGCTTTTCACATATTCTATTAATTTTTAAATGAAGGTGGATATGTAATTTGCTAATTAAGTAAATTACATATGAATAATTTATTACTCTTTAAATTAAATACAGTCAAACATAAATAAATTATAAGTAAATAAAGTATAATTTATTGTGACATTTTATAATAATTTATTCAGACAAACAAGTAACTTATAACTTGTTATTTCATATATTTCGCTTATAATTTTAAGTTCAATAATTACGTATCACTACTTTCAATGTAAACTATTGCAAAATATTTACTTTATTTAAATATTAATTGTTTCCAAAAACTAATACATTCCAATAAAAAGAGTATATCATGGGTGGAAATATGAGACTTGTTTATATTTTTAGGTTTAAATTTGATTTATTGTTGGTGTAAAATATTTTATATTATCATTGAATATAAAAATGTCATGTTATTAAAAAAATCAAGAATAATTATAAATTTTTATTAAAGTAAAAAAAATTTAACAATTTTTTATGATGTAACAACATATAAGTGGATGAGAGTATAAAAATCATTTACACTAATGTAGATCAAATTTCAACCTTTTCATTTGGGTAATGTTTTAATACCTAAGGATATCTATTTTTATAATTTTTTATAAAAATGTTATATTTTTTGCTATTTTTAAAGATTACAAATTACTTTTTTTTATAAAAATTTAAAACTTCAAAATTTGAGTGTGCTTTATCTTTAATTGATAACATTGTAACTTTTTTATAATGTAAATCTAGAAAATTACAATTTTATTTAAATGGATAAAATAGGTTGACTTTCTTTTTTTGGAATAATTATACTTGATTTTCCTTGATTTTAGAAAATAGACAAGATCTCCCCTGTCACTGACAAAGAGTAACAGGGTTACTTTGGAATAAAATGTCTTTTTTACCCTTAAATTGTCTTCTGAAATTGTGCCATTCCATATTCAAACCAACCCATTTACTGAATGTCTGAAACCCATTAACTCTCTTATCACTTTCATTATCCAGAAGCAATAAACACATCCCCATGGTGAAGGAACATTTTAAAAGAACAAATGCCAAAAGTCAGGGAGAATCAATAAGGGGTTCTGAGGAAACAAAAATAATGCTTTGAGAAATGTGTATGTGTTTTTTTCTTTGAAAAAACCCAACACCAAATCTGACAATAATGGAGAAAAAAAATAGCTGAAAATAACCAGCAGCTCCAAACTAAAAAATACAGCACAAAAATGTTGGGTTTTGTTGATTTAACAGAAGAAGAAGGAGAAAGCTAAGCTGACCAAGAATACACACAATATCCTTAGTTCGTGAAGGTAAAAATAACAAAGGTTGTGGCTTTTGGTCCGCAGAAATGGTAATTAACAACTTGGCGGGTTTGTTTGGGGACTGAAATTAAAGTGATGTGAGGTTTGAGCAGTGGGGACCTAAGTAAAGTTTAGTGGGAGCCCCCATTCAATTTTTTTTTTTTTTTAAATATTATCTAATTAATTGACCAACAACTTATACGTATAATTATATATTGTTAGATTATTTTAATAATCTGTAAGTGGCCCATATAACTAATAGACTGACTTTAAGTAAAGAATACCTAATGTGATGGTGGTTAGGTTTGAAAATAGTTAAAGTCAGTGGGGGTTATTTTAGAATATAAAATATCACTCCCTCTCCTCTC
>JANHAO010008272.1:0-19377 GCA_026873985.1 Saraca asoca | reverse complement strand
GCCTTAAATTGTTGACATGGCAAAGACAACTACAAGGCCAGATCAGTATTGTATGGTTGCCATGTCAAAATATCAGTATGCACATCAGTAATTTTATTACTAGTTTTAATAGTAAACTAATAGAAGGACCAAATTGATACAAACCGAATTAGTAGGGACTAAAATATGTGCTTATCTACTATACTGATGACTAATTGAAAAGGATACTTGTTGGAGGAGAGGCCAAAGCATGATACTATAAATGAAGAACTGCACAAGAACAATCAGATGGATGGAAGAGACAAAAACAGTATCAAATTAGTGAAAGGAATCAAATCTTGTTAAAGCAACTTAGATAAAATCACAAACTCTAATGCTAAAAATCTTGTTGAAAAGGAATCAAATCATGAAATTCATGAACCAGTCGTTGTTCAAGAAAAGCCAAAGTCGAGATCAGTTAGGAAGAGATTTATTGTCATAATTATCATAACCTAAAAGAATTACCAATTTAATTTTAATCAAATGTAAGTATGAGATAAAAGAAAGCCAAATAAGTATTTGATTTGATCACTTTACCTTAGATTTGGATTTTTTTGATTTAGAGTGCAAGGGACTTATTCATGACAAGGTCTTTTCTCTAGTTGATGGCTTAAGTTCACTAGGATTTTGAATGCTCAAATTTTGTGTCTCAGGTTTTGTTTGAACTAACACTAATCAATGGAATGCCCTTTACGTACTAATTAACCGATCAATCCACCCACAACGATCGTGCTTCGGGTCAACTAGTCACCTTTCTAAACTTGTGTTAGAATCTAGATAGGTTCAACCTACAGGGAAGTTATAGAACCCCTCTACCTAGTTAGTGAGACCATTAAGACTTCTCTATTACTCCCACATAGTAACTAAATGATTTAACTGAACTTGAGACTTGAATAAAGATATAACCCTTACTATGGACCTTTGCTTTGAATAAATATACTTTTAATTACGGAACAATTTTGAAGAACTGAACTAGTAGCTTTTAGATGGCCAAACCAAGTTGAGTTGGATTCAAAAATTAAGTAATATAATTTGACATATGGTTACTTTTATGATTAAAAAATCTATGGTTCCTATTATGATTAAGTTAGTGTATGTTGTTGTCAAAAGGCCCAGTAAGTATGAAATTACGGAAAAATGAAAATTTTGCACTTTAAAGGCCCATAGAGGCAAGATCATTCAAAAATGATAATATATGAAATGCATGAAAACCTTAAGAAAGTGTGGAAGGGGATGGGGAAGGGAAATTCCATTGTGCAAATTATCCCTATTAAGATGGGATGGATAAAGTGACTGAAGGAATAAGGATAAGCTGGGATGGGTAAGGCTAGACCAAAAGAAATAAGGAGGAACATATAATTACATTATTGTTGTAGGTATTTTTGGAATCACACAAATGGGCTGGTAAAAGCCCAATGGACAATCTCGACTAATAAAGGCCCAACTCACCGAGGATTGAAGTTGTTAGACCAAGATATCATATCGTTAAATACGAGCTAAGATCACTAGTCAACACAAGTTAAAGTAGCCACTAGGACATTGGGAATAAGGCTCAACTTATAAATTAGAGCACACATCCACAGTTGACAATTTAGGAAGAATCATTTGATTTCCTACTCTTATAGGAGTTTGTTATAACCATCAACCCTTATCTACTACGTAATCTTAATCAAGTCATGATACTTATCATTATAGATTTACATTCAAACTATAACACTCCAACTATTATAAAAGGAGATGAAATTATTCTACATGATACAATCAATCATCAAATACAATACACCCAGCAAAGAGTAGTAAAAGTCATGGACATAGGGGTCAAACTGACTTTAGCTGAATCATGTTAAAAACTTCTGGTGTCTTCCTATTCTTCCTCTCTTTCTTTCTTTCTCTTTTACATTCAATCTGCAATTTGGGGTCCTAAACTTGAGTTGATAAAATTCGACCGTTAATATTTTGGTGCTAGAAGGAAGGCCTTAAACTGCAATCTCCTTTATTTTTCGATGGTTAGAGGAAGAACCACCAAGAGTATAGATGTTGCAGTTGGCCAACCAGATGGTCACACAAAATAACCGAGGGATCTAGTCCTCCCCGCAATAGGCACTTCCACCGCCCCACCATAGGTGTTGTCGCTAGCATGTCCCCAATGGCACCATACCAACCAGTAGTTATTAATGAAATTCAAGCATGGCTTTAGTGTCATGAAGTGGTCAAGAACACGATAAGAGAGTTGGCTAAGATAGTTAGGGCATTGACTTAAGCACAAGCCTAGAACTCACAAGAGTAGGTTAGGGGTGTTACATAAAAAGAAACTCTTTAACAACCATAGGAAGAAGCTCAGGAAGAGAGACTAACCAAAAAAGTACTTTAGCACAACCATTCAGCTCACTTCACCAACTCATGGCCAAGGTTAGAGGTCTAACAAGCTCCTGAGGAAAATGAAGATCATTAGTGATGTGGGGGCTTATGTCGAGCTAAAGGCTCAAACAGGACCAATCAGAGGCATATCTCAGATTAAAACTCACCGAACCACAAATAGAGGAGGTGCGGGACCTCAGATTGACACTCCCATGAGAAAAAGAGGAGTCGACTGTCTTCTGGCCATTGGTATGAGACTCAGGACCATATGGTAGAAGAGCCACTTCAAAGGGTAAAGTAGTTAGAATAATGCCTTCGATCTCATGACCATTGAGAATGTTATGAGGGAAGGATGCCATTTACTAGGGAGACTGAGAAATAGCCTTTCCCTCACAGGTTCAAAATTCCCACTATCCCATAATATAATGGGGATAGTGACCCATACAATCACCTGGATGCATACAACGTGTAGACGGATCTTCAGATGACCAATCCATTGGTCATCTGCCTTCTCTTCCCAGCCACTTTAGGAGACATACCCCAAATATGGTTCACGAATCTAAAAGCTCACAGCATTGATGGTTAGGAAGAATGCCAAAGGAGATTCATCAACCAATACAAGGCACTGAGAAGGTAGCTCACGCCACGCTACCACTTCATGACAATGTTTTAGTGAAAGAACAAATCACTAAAAGACCACATAACCTAGTTTAGAACTGAAGTCAGTAACGTAAAGAATCCCTCAAATAAGAGCATCTTGATAGCAATCTTAGTGGGACTCCACAAAGATGGAAAACTATATGAGAGCATATACAAGTCTTCGGTGAAGGACCTGGGGCAATTCTACTAAAGAGATCAGGTGGAAGAAAACCTTTGGCCCTAAGTCCAAGGACAAAGCAAATAACTCTAACCAGAAGAAAAAGAGGGGCAATACTAAGAATAGCAAAGAGGGTCAGGATGATGACCATAAAAACCAAGTTACAAAGAAGGCCAGGAATAAGCAATCTCAGCATAAGAGTCGCCATGATAACTACAATATCTTATTAGACATTCTAGAAAGGATCTTTATGATGGAAAAGGATATGGAAGATTTTAAGAAGCCTAAGCCCATAAGGACTCTTGACTATTTTAGAAATAAGAACAAATATTGTGCTTATCACGATAAAATGAAGCATAACATTTCAAAATGCAGGGTACTCAAGGATGCAATTGAAGACCTAATAAGGAGAAGATGTTTAAAAGATTATATGGTGCAACCTACGGAATAGCAACCTCAACAGCATTGACAATTGGTACAGCAACTATGCTAATAGACTCCTGAATAGGACATGTTCTCAACAGGAACTATATTTTCCTTTCACGGCAGGCCTTACATTATAGGTACCTCAAATAGGTCACATGAGTGCTATGTGTGAGAAGCAAATCATATCCTGATTACTGAATACACTGAATTCAAGGGTCCTACCAAGAAGGCAAGGATGACCCCAAATAGTATTACCTTCATAGATGACGATGCAAGAGGGATACATTTTCCCTATAATGATGCATTAGTTATCTAAGCTAGAATTGGTAATGCCGAGGTGCAAAGAATTATGATCGACACAGGCAGCATGGTGAACATCATGTACAAGAGTTGCTTTGAACAGATAGGTTTGAGCACAAGCTAACTAAAACCTTCCCTAGAGCCTCTTTATGGCTTTACTGGATATGCAATAGTACCAGTAGGGTAGATTAAGCTTCTTATCACTCTCAGGGATTCAGATTGTCAAGTTATTGTACTGGCAGATTTTTTTATCGTCAACTGTCCCTCAGTATACAATGTGGTATTGGGGTGGCCTGCAATAAATGACTTGAACATGGTGACATCAACTAGGACACTTACTATTAGATTCTTGACCTCTGATGGAATTGGGTGTGTGTGAGGTGAGTAGCACATAGCCCAATGCTGCTACAAGGACGCAATTAAACTAGGGGTGAAAAGGAAGAAGGTTAATGTGGTCTCGATAGGGAACCATGGGCTATGAGTACAACAAGGGGTTAGTTACGACCTCAACCCCTGTGAAGTGGACATAGATAGACTGATTGGACCAATAAAGGAGCTTAAAGATGTACAGGTCAGTAAGGTAGATATAAAGAGATACCTCAAGCTGGGAAAAAGCTTATCCCCAAATGTGAAGACCCAGCTAGTTGAATTCCTTAGAGCAAGCCTAGACATTTTCACTTGGAACCATAAAGACATGGCAAGAATTGATCCCAAAGTCATGTCACATAAACTTAACATCAACCCTTATCACAGGCTGATTCGCTAGAAGAGGAGACCAATGACCTCTAAGTAATACATCACTTTCAAGGAAGAAGTGGACAAACTTTTAGCTAACAAGTTCATCCGAGAAACCTACTACCTAACTTGGGTGGCCAATCATATGCTTGTAAAAAATAAGAATGGGAAATAGAAAACTTGCATTGATTTTACAGACCTTAATAAGGCATGTCCAAAGGATAGCTTCCTCCTGCCAAGGATTGATTAGTTCATTGATGCAACTACTGCTCACCTGTTTCCCAACTTTATGGATGCCTAGTCAGAATACAATTAGATCCCTATGAATCCACAAGATGAGGAAGACATCTCATTTATCACTAACCACAAGCTGTATTGTAACAAAGTGATGCCCTTTGGACTAAAGAATGCAGGAGCAACCTACCAATTATTGGTGAATATGATGTTCAAGGAATAGATCGGTAAAATAATGGAGGTTTGTATAGATGATATGTTAGTGAAGTCTGAATAGCTCGCCAACCATGTCCACGATTTGAGGGAGATGTTCAAAATTTTAAGGAAGTATTAGATGAAGATGAACCCATATAAGTGTGCATTTAGGGTGGCTTTAAGAGAGTTACTTGGATTCATTGTCAATAATAAGGGGATTGAGGCAAATCTAGAGAAGATCAAGGCATTAATCAATATGAGATCCCCTATTGGGATCAAGGATATGTAGAGCCTTAATGGCCAGGTCACAGCACTCAATAGATTCATCTCCAAGGTGACGAATAAATGCATCTCATTTTTCAATGTGCTAAAAAAGGTGAAACAATTTGAGTGGATTGAATCGTATGAGGTCGCTTTCCAATAATTGAAGCAATATATAGGCCGAGCTCCCCTTTTATCCAAACCAAAGGAAGGTTAGAAGCTCATCATTTATCTAGGGGTATCCCATGACACATTTAATGCAGCACTAGTATGAAAAGATGGTGGAGCTCAATTCCCAGTTTATTATGTAAGCAAGAGGTTGCAAGATGTTGAAACAAGGTACTCGTTAATGGAGATGCTTGCTTACTACCTCGTGGTAGCATCAACGAAGCTATAACCTTATTTCCAGGCACATATTATAATAGTGCTCACACAGTACCCATTCAGGCAAATATTGCAATAGACAGACACCTCAGGTCATCTGCTCAAGGGGACGATTGAGTTGGCCTAGTTCAACATTGAATATAAGCTCAGGTAAGCAATCAAAGGGCAAGCCTTGGTAGATTTTATTACAAAATTCACTAGGCCCATAGAATAAGAAATGGAGACTTGAGAAGCCCCATATTGGGAATTGTATGTCGATGGGTCATCAAGCGAGTAGAAGGTTAGGGAAAAAGTGCTTTTGATCAGCCTAAAGGGGCATAAAATCCTTTGCACATTATGATTTTGTTATCAGGCCACAAACAATGAAGCTGAATATGAAGCATTATTTGTAGGGCTCTATCTGGCAAAGTAGATGTGAGCTAAAACTTAAAAATATTTAGTGACTCTCAACTTATAGTTTACCACATATGGGGAGAGTCCTAGACAAGGGGATCAAGAGCCATCTACCTTCAAAAAGTTCAAGAACTACTTGTTTCTTTCTAGTGATATGAGATCAATCAGATTCCATGAGCTTGAAACACGTATGCAGATGTGTTAGCCCACTTAGCCATGACCAAAGATGCACACTTCAAAGGGGCAAATCCTAGTAGAGTTCCTCCCATCACTGAGCATGGGGCAGAAAGACATTGTAATGGCAATAGTCCCAGTGCAGGACTCATGGATGGGTCCAATCTTAGATTACCTATAGGATGGCAAATTGCCAGAAGATAAGATAGAGGTACAATGATTATGAGCTCGAGTAGTCAGATATTGTATCTATGATGACATGCTATATAAGAAAGGATTTTCAACCCTGCTCTTAAGATGCATTGACAATCATGACTGTGATACGATCTTAAAAGATGTCAATGCTGGCCATTGCAAGAATCATGCTAAGGGGCTATCTTTAGCTCAAAAAGCACTTCGACAAGGATTTTATTGGCCTATAATGAAACAAGCTGCCATCAACCTCATCAAGAAGTGTGACAAGTGTCAGAGGTTCACCAAGGTCCTACGAGCTGTATTTGTCTACCTGCAATAGATGGTTAGTTCGTGGCCCTTTGAAATCTAGGGTATAGACCTAATTGGACCACTCCTGATAGGCCACCAGAAGTGTAAACATGCGATAATGGCTATCGATTATTTCACCAAGTGGGCAGAGGTGAAGGAACTACCAGAAATCTCTTCCTTGAAAATTGAAAAGTTCATATGGGCTAATATCATTTGTAGGTTTGGAGTCCTACAACAAATCTTAATTAACAATGGGACCTAATTCAATAATGAGTAATTCATTAGGTTCTATAATGATATCAAGATTGTAAAGAGCCTCTCAGTCGTAAACCACCCTTAGGCCAATAGACAAGTTAAGGCTGTCAACAAGATCATCAAACAGATCTTGAAGACAAGATTGGAGGCCAGGAAGGGAGCATGGGTAGATGTTGATGGTGGATTTTGATTTTGCTTAAATCCAGCCAACTAGAGATGTTCTTTTGGACTCAAGCTATACTAGGGTTGAGCAAGTATCAAACAAGAGTAGAAAACCAAAGGGAAAAAAGGGAAAACCAAATGAAAACAAGAAGATTTTTAATGTGATTTGACTAAAACTGACCAATACCGGTCTTTACATCTATGGTAATATTATTACTTTAGAGAAATTTCTACAAAGTATTAGTACAGCTATCTCGGCCTCTCTTTATAGAAGATGAGAAGTTACAATTGTAATTTTACATGTTATAAATAAGTTACATCAAATATTAAATATATAAGGCAACATAAGCTCCTATAAATTGGCTTCTGTAGGTTACTTTCTATAGGTGGGTCCTCTCTGTCTATTGGGCCAAATAACTAACATGAGCTAGTCTTGTGTTCCATTTCGTTGAGCTTTCATCTAGGCAATGCATTGCATCTCATGAGCCATTTCTGGCTCGAGATTACTGTTGGTCTTCATGGAACAATAATGAGCTCGTGAAGTAAGCTCGCACAAAACGGATCGCTAGCTATATGAGCTAGACTTTTCTTATCTGGACCATATCCCTACTTGGGACTTCATTAACCCATTTTCTCATATACCAAAATGTGCCTATAACATAAGCCCCCCAACTCTCAATTCACTTTGTGGGTTAGGAGTTGAATAATCTCATTGGGAAAGGGCCTTTTTTATAGATTATCATGTAATCAAAGTCTTCGATCATCCTATCATTTCATCTATCCTAAGTCATACCTCATGCTATATATGTCTCATTACCATGGATGAGTCTGCCTCATTTTCTTCTAAGGTAATCAATGAAAGTGGTTAGGAGCTATTTTTTGGACTCTTTGATGAGAGCAAACTACTTTTATTTAAGATAGAGGAAGTCTTCCTTCCTTCTTTAGAGATTCAATGGGAACCTTTGATGAGCCCCCCATTCTTCTAATGATTTGCTTTTCTAGTAAGTTGTGTATGGTCTACTGTATAGGAAGCCTTTTTGGACAATCCCTTTTCAAGGATTTAGGAAGATCATGTATAGATCTTGGATTATTTCCTCATGGTGATGCTATGGGGTTGCTCCTTTCTGGCCACATTAACAGGCCTTTTCTAAATTTTTAGTGTTGGATAGGGAGATGGAAAGGATTTCTGAACCAAAGAGGGTAGCAAAGGAAAGAGTTGAAGAGTAATAGTACTTGTCAACCCTCTCACTAATTGAGGCTCTCCTCTGGGGCACCAATCTTTCTTTCATAATATATAGTCGTAGTGTACTTGACTTGTATTTTGACCCTTTTCCTGATGTAAATTCACCTCATTGAGGCTTTTTAATGACTGACATTCTTTTCATGTTTCTTATGTAAGGTTGTTTGAATATTCTATATATCACCAATAATATAAATCCTAATTGAACATCATAATAAAATGAGATATTTAAGTAATCAATCGGTCACACTTCTTTGATGATCAATCAATCTAGGCAACACAAAGGTTGTGCCTAATAAAAATCACATGCAAGCTATGAATTTTAAGTCACATGAGAGCTGCGAATATTTAGTTACATGAGAGTTGTAAGCATTTGGTTGCATAAGAGCTGTGAGCATTTGGTCGCATGAGAGGTGTAAGCATTTGGTCACATGAGAGCTATGAACATTTGGTCCCTACATGTGGTGCCTGAGAAAGTTGGTCACATGTATGATTAATAAGAGGCCACACACACATGGTGCCTAAGAAAGTGGGTCATGTGCATGGGAAGATGGTGTGCATATAGTGCCTAAGAAAGTTGGTCATATGAACAAATTAGGGGTCGCATGCATATGGTGCCTAAGAAAGTTGGTCATATTTGCAAGGTCACACACACGTGGTGTCTAAGAAAGTTAGTCATGTGCATGTTGAATATGAGATCATGTGCATGTGGCGCTTAAGAAAGTTAGTCACATACACAATGAAATCGCATACATGTGATGGCTAAGAAAGTTGGTCACATGTGTGATGAAGCTATGTGCACATGGTGCCTAAAAAAGTTGGTCATATGCATGAGCTGGGGATCATGCACATATGGTGACTAAAAAAGTTAGTTGTATGCATGAGGTCACACGTACGTGGTGCCTAGGAAAGTTGGTCATGTGCATAATAAGGTCACTTGCACATGGTGCTTGAGAAAGTTGGTCATGTGTAGGATGAAATATCATGCATATGGTGCCTAAGAAAGTTGGTCATATACATAAATCACATGCATGCAGTGCTTGAGAACATTGGTCGCATGCATAACAAAATCATATGCATATGGTGCCTAAGAAAGTTGGTCATGTGTGTAACGATGTAGAGTGCATATGGTGCGTAAGAAAGTTGGTCATATGCATGCTAGATCACATTAGAATGGTGTTAGGAAGTAGGTCATTTTAATGCAATAATGTTAAGTTGGTTTTGCTAATGCAGTGCCATAAAGTAGGTTGTATTAGTACAATATCTATTTAAGCCAAAATTTCAAGGACACAATCACAAGTTGAAGTGAGAGAGTTTGCTTCCTTAGAAGCTTAATTCTAAATTTCATTATGCTAAAGAATTTTCCTAGACTATCATGCAAAATTGCTTAGATTATTTCTACATGCTTCATTACAAAGTTAAAATATGGTTCTTATTACAAACGCTTGCCCTTGCTCGCGATCTTACTGGGGCTGAAGAGGCCAGTGCCCTGCAGGTCATACCACATATTCTTTCAAGCGACCTCTCTTAATGAGGCCTAGAATTATACCTCTGAGGGCTTGGCAATCCGAAGTGTTATGCCCAGCCTTGTTATGATAGGCAAAAAATTTATTAGTATTTCTGCTTGCATGAGGAATCATCAAAGGAGCAAGAGTTCCAAAGTCTTCCTTACCCTTTTCTATTGCAAATACCCTATCTAGAGTGTTTGATAGGATGCTATAATGATCATGGCAACCTAGAAGCTAAGGTCGTTCAACTCTCACTTTCTTTGGAAACTATCTACTAGGATCGGTCTTCTGACCTTCATTATTTCTCTTTTTACTCTACTCGAAGACACTTGCTTTATCTCTCTAGTTCTCTGAACCAAAGGTCTCCTCCCAGCTGAGCAACTCGATCATATAATTTGCCTAGGTTCATCACTGGAGACTTGTGTCTACTGTTATATAGTTTGCCATCCTTACGAAGCCCTACTAAGATTGCCATTAGGATGGCTTTATTGGATAGGCTTTCCACGTTGTCGATCTCATGCTTGAATTAGGTAATGTACTCTTTCAACAACTCATGCTTGTGTTAAAAGATTGTAGTGAGATGACAGGGGGCACAAGCTACCTTTTCAATGCCCTATATTGATTAAGGAACTTCTCCTTGCACTCTTCCCAGTTACAGATTCTGTGAGTTGGGAAATTTCTTAACCAAGCCTAAGATGTATCTCTTAATGTGGCTAAGAAGACATGATATTTGATTAGGGGATTACTTGTTTAGAGGTCCATCAGGATATTGAACATGTCTAGATGGCTATACATATTGCTTTCCCCATTACACAGCAGAACCAAGGGAACTTTAAGCTTGTGAGGAAGGGGTTCTGTCTCAATTTCTTTAGAAAAAGGGGGATTATCCCTCAGAGTGTCCCTGATTATTTTGTCCTTGAGGGCGCTCTTCCAGTTGCTTCACCCTCTGAAGCAACTCCTTTCCCAATAGAGGCAATGTTCCCAAGTGTTGGCTGGAAGCCTGGTGACTTTTCCTACCTTCCTGGTCGTGTGAACAGTGACTTGATGTATGCTCTTGGTTGACTCTGTTTGAGCTTTCAGCTTGCTACTATTGGTGACCATTTTCGGGTGCAAGGGCTTCAGCATGCCTTTGCACACCTTAAGCTTGCACTTGTGCCAACACCTTAAATGCTTCAACCATTTCTTTTATTGTATCTTTCAATACTTCTTAGTGTTGGAGCCATGCTTGCATTTCACCACTCCTGGGCAGAATAAGAGCAGGGTGGTGATGGACAAAGAAGGGCAAACTATTGGTGGTTCTAGTGATAGAAGAACTTGTCATATGACCCTCAAGCTGGTTATTGATAGCCTGAGACTTCTTGATGACTTTTCCCTTAACCATTATGTCTAAACAAAGGATGAACCTGAGCACAAAGAATCAACCAAAATGCAAATGAGTCCCTACAGATGGTGCCAAAATGTTAATGATGGATTTCAATTCTACCTAAATCCAGCCAATCAAAGAAGTTGTTTTGGACTCAAGCTGCACTACAGTTAAGCTAGTATCAAACAAGAGCAGAAAACCAAAGGGAAAAAGGGGAAAACTAGATGAGAACAAAAATATTTTTAATGTTGTTCAGCCAAAACCAAGCAGTACTGGTCCCTACATCCATGGTAATATTATTGCTTTAGAGAAATTTCTACATAGTTTTAGTATAGCTATCTTGGCCTCTCCTTATAGTGATCCTCCACTTTCTATTTATAAAAGATGAGAGGTTACAATTGAAATTTTACATGTTGTAAATAAGTTACACTAAGCATTAAATGTATAAGATAATATAAACTCCTGCAAACTAGCTTCTGCAGGTTACTTTCTATGGATGGACCCTCTCTATCTGCTAGGCTAGATAGCTAACAATAGCTAGTTTGGTGCTCCATCTTGTTGAGCTTTCATCTAGGCAATGCACTGCATCTCACAAGCTATTTCTAGCTTGGGGTCGTTGTTGGTCTTTGTAGAACAATAATGAGCTCATGTCGAGTAGACCGTTGGCCATGCGAGCTGGACTTCTCTTATCTAGACCTTATCCCTGCTTGGGTCTTCATCAGCCTATTTTCTCATGTACTGAAATATGCTTATAATAGTAGATGAGTTATAGAAGGTGCTTTGGGCTTACCGAACCATAGCTCAAAGCACTATAGGAGAAACCCCCTTCTCAATGGTGTATGAATTTAAGGCCATGATCCCAACTAAACTCAAGGTAACTTTATAATGAAGAGCCACTTTCAACCCAGAGGATAACAATCAGCTACTCCCTACAAACCTCGACCTCATAGAAGAGACTAGAGAAATAGCTTATCTCAGAGTTGTAACCTATCAGTAACGAGTCATGAGGTACTACAACAGGAAGGTCGAGTTCAGCACTACAAAATTGGTGATCTCATGCTGCACCTCATTCTCCTCGAAGCTTACAAGGCCAGTGATGGGACATTAGGCCCTAACTAGGAGGGCCCATACATGATCAAGGAAGATCTAAGAAATGGATCTTATCATTTAGCAAACATAGATAGATTTGAGTTTCCTCAAGCTTGGAATGCTGAACATCTCCACCCATATTATCAATGAATATGAGTTTGTTTGTCTAAGTTTTTAAATTTTTATGACTCGTTACTAATCTCGAAATAAATTTTTGACAAAAATACTGTACCAAAAGTAACCTTTCGCCCTTCTACTCCAAAAACAAGCTATCACCCTTCTAATCCAGAAGCAAACACTCACCCCTCTAATCTGAAAAGGACATTCAACTCGACATACTTACAAAAACTTGGCACCACATGTGCATACTATTTGGCACCACATGTGACCTACTATTTAGCACCACATGTGGCCTACTCTTCGGCACTGTATGTGACCTACTCTTCGGCACCATATATGACCAACTATTTGGCACTGCATATGACCTATGCTTTAGCACTACATGTGACCAACTATTTGGCACCGCATGTGACCAACTATTTAGCACCATATGCGACCTATTCTTTGGCACTGCATGTGACCAACTATTCAGCACCACATGCAACCTACTATTTGACACTGCATGTGACCTACTCCTCGGCACTGCATGCGACCTACTATTTGACATTGTATGTGACTAACTATTCGGCACCACATGCGACTAACTACTTGGCACCACATTCATATGGCCTACTTAGACTTCTATCTTGATAATGAAAAAGTTACTAGTTGATTGACCTACTGAGCATCCATTTTGACTAATGTTCATTTGTAGGAACTCATTATTTGCAACCTACTAAATATCCAACTCAATTTACATGGAAAAGCAAGAATAAAATTGGAACATTATTCATTAAAAGGCTCAGTCAACGAGGTGAATTTACAAATGAAAGATTCAATGATACAGATTAAAATAGGCCTACAGCTATCATATCCTAAGAGGAAGGCTATCTTTTAGAAGTTAAAAACTTGAAAGACTGGAGAAACAACCCATGAAATGAGCACATTATCCATCATATGGTTATCTGCCAGATTACTCCCAAACTTCTCCTCACAAGGAGGTAAAAGAACAAAGGTGAAAGAACTGGATTATTCGACATCACTGTGAAGAAATAATCCAAGATCTGTATAAAACTTCCTAAAATCTTCAAGGGGGAATTGTCCATGGGAATCTCCTATGCAGCAAGCCATACATGCTCTAAAGCATTTCATCTGAGATCTGAACTATTAAGAACATGTGAGGCTTAACCAATGCACCCATCAGGTCATTCTGAGAAATAAGTAAAAGAGGTTCTCCTCACCTTATATAACTTAATCAACCTTACCATTAGATCAAAAGACTAATTAACTACCCTTGATCTAACAGTCCAGTAAAAGGCAAGGCTATGTCATTGATGCAATGACAACTATGAAAAAAAGTGTGCAGTAAATGTGAAAATGATGACATAGGTAGGCACAGACGAAACAAAAGGACAAAAGTCCAAACAATAACAAAATAGATCGTGGTTGATAGTTTTTATTGGTGAACTACAGCTCCCAGTCCATAGATCACACTTTGAGCTGGGGACTACTATTGTTAGTATTTTTGGAATCGCATAAATAAGTTGATAAAAGTCCAATAGACAGACTTAATTAATAAGGGCATAGCTCATCAAGGATTGAGGTTGTTGGAGTTAAGATATAAGGTTGCTAAATACAAACTATGATCATTGGTCAACACGGGTCAAAGTAACCACCTCAGATATTGGGAATGAGGCTCAACTTGCAAATCAAAACACACATCCACAACTGACAATTTAAGAAGAATTGTTCAGTTTCCTACTCTAAAGGGAGTCTGTTATAACCATCAATCCTTATCTACTATATCATCCTAATCAAGTCATGATACTTATTATTATAGATTTACATTCAAACTATAACCCCCTTAACCATTATAAAAGGGGATGAAATCATTATATATGACATAATCAATCATCAAATATAATATACTCAGCAAAGAGTAATAAAAGCCATGGACATAGGAGTCAAACTAACTTTAGCCAAGCCACATTAAAAACTTCTGTTGTCTCCCTGGTCTTCCTTTCTTTCTTTCTTTCTTTTTTATGTTCAATTTGTAGTTTGGGGGTCTTGAACTTGAGTTGACCGGATCTGACCATTAACAATTGTTAATTTTAAATCCATTTGTTTATGATGTTTGTGTGAGTGCTATAATTATTTTATTGATGAGTATGTTGTGCATGTTTCTTAAGTTGCAGCCCAATGAAAAATGATTAGTGTCTAATCATTCATTCTATGATTATCATGTACAAGGCTAAGTACATTTCTCTATAGTTGTCATCTATAATATAAACTATATGTTTGATGCATTATTTGAATTAACATCATTGCTTTGTATTGCTGTTGAATATTTATAGTTCAGATGGATTGGTATTTTAGTTATTTAACGATTGATTAAAATCTTATGTATAGCAGTGGTTGGCAATGCTATAATAGTAGTTTTATGAATACATGTTTACTATAGTAAAAGATATTTGTGGCCATGTAAGGATTTGTTAGGATTTTTCATGTGGACTTCTATAATTCAAAATATTTTATAAAATCTGAATTATACAAATATCAAATTAATCATTGTAAATTAGCACAATTTGAAAATGATAATCTTATAAGGATAAATATGACACTTAGGCAAAAAGTGATTATTAGTTATATGAGTTTTGTAACTAAGCTATCCTGTGATGGATTAGTTTAGCCCAATCAAGTTAATATATACAAGATATATCCTTACTCTCCACCTAGGTCAATTTCTGTAGTCTTCCTTAGGATTCGCAAATGCATTCTCCCATAGGCTTTAGGGATTGAGAGGAGTAAACTCACAACAATTTCAATATATGCAACTCAATGGATCTACAGCTTACACCAAGTAAGTAATTGATTCCATTCATTCATTCATTCATTATTATTATCATCATCATCAATTTGCATTATATTTATGTCATATGACATGATAAATTAGATTTGGATAATTAGTTCAATTTTATTATGCAATCTCTTGTAATTGGTATCAAAGCCAATTATCTATCATGTTACATGGCAAGATATTTTACAAATTTAATTAAAAATTATTTTTAGTATATTGCTACTAAAATCAAGAAAGGTTATGAGTAAAAAAAAATTATAATCTTACAGCAAAATCAATTTGTAATTTTACATAAGCAATTTTCCTGAATATTATTGATATTTTATGCATTAATAAATTTTATAATTTGTATATTTTTTTTGTGATTAAAACAAAACCATGAAATCATTTTTTTAAGCTTTTCTAGGTTTTGTTTTGAATCTTCACACCCAACAAAAAGGCCTAGTTCAATTTAAATAGAATTGGAGTATACAAAGCTTTTAAACAAATTTTTTTGGAAGAAAATATTTTAGTTTCAGTTTTTTGGGCTCAAAATTGAAGCAAATTTTCTCATTTTTTGTTCAAATCGATTCATTGAATAACCTTAGATGTATATTACCTTGAAAACCCACAATTTAATTTGATAAAAAAAATGATGCATATAAGCTTTTGAATGAAATTTCTTCATGGAAATTTGCAAGTTCAATTTTGAGTTTTGCTAACAAAATTTGAACTAGTTTGTATAAGTTCTACTCAAATTGGTCAATGGGTTAGTGCTAGATTTGCTTTAAGATGGAAAGTCATGCAACAATTTGGGTGAAAATGGATTAATTGTGAATTAGCTCATGGCTAGGTTGAAATTGAGTCAAACAGACCCATTTTGCAAGCAACAAAGTGAAGAAGGAGGTTCAGGTTACCATGCGTCCAAGCTAGATTTTTTTGGAATTTTTTTCCAAAATTTTTGAAAATAAAAACTATTTATTTTTTATCCAATTTATTTAAATATTATTTTGTTATTTTTTGGACTTAAAAATTTTACCATATAATTCCTATATGTTGAGCTGCTGTATGAAAATTTTCCAATGTGATATGTTACTATATCAGTGTTGAAGTAATTTTCTATGATTATATGTATGCTATTATTATTATTATGTATGAATTATAAATAGCACATATTATGCCATAGGATTTTGCATAATTGTATACCTGCTTATCATGGGACCTGTTATGTAAAATTCAACTAAAAATTAAAATTATTTAGTCTAGTATTTAGGAGAGTGCTATGTTAATAATATATGTACCCTATTGGTATGACATTATTAATGTAGTTTGTTGGCAACAGTATAAGAGTTAGGGTTGAGTCTTGTGTTTCTAAAATTCTAAATACCTTATTGATGTTGAGTTTTAGGAATATGATATTTGCTCCTTGTATTATATTACATAATCTTAAATTCCCTATCGATGTTAGGATTTGTAATATGATATTGCTTAGGAATTTCATAGCTATTAATGAAATATTATAGCATGACTATGTTAAACATGCATCTTGGAAATTTATGATGAATTTCACAAATAGTAATTTCCTCAATCTTCATTGCTTGAGCAATTAACTTCCATGAAAATGGTGAATGGGACCAATTATGAGAAATGAGATGGGTCATTAAAATTATATCTAGCAATCACTAACTTGGATTTGGCATTGAGAGAGGAAGAGCCAATGATTAATGATAATTCTACTGTTGTGCAAAGGGCTCATTGTGATAAGTAGGCACACTCTAATAGAGTATGCTTGATGGTTATGAAGTATACTATGCATAAGATTATCAAGCAAAGCATTATAAACTCTCCAAATGCCAAAGCTTTTATGGACTATATGGCAAAGAAATTTGTGAAGTTTGATAAGGCCAAGAAAGAACATTACCTCTTATTGATGGACAAGACTGCTTACGATGGTGGAGTTTATGAGCATATCATGGAGCTGGTGTACTTCTACAATTGTTTGGAGGCCATGAAAGTAGACTTATGAGATAGTTATTTGATCTAGCATGTTTTAGAATTTCTTCATGCTTTATATGATGTTCTCAAGACATTATATCACACCCAAAAGGGAATGGACTATTAATGAGATGACGTAGCACCTGGTACTCACTTTCTGAAATAGGCTAGTTTACTACAACTATTGCAAAGCATATTCATTAAAAAAAGAGACCATTAATCACATTGTCCTTTATTTAACTTGAATTCTCTAAAATGCTCATGCTACCTAGGGCTTCATAAACAACTTATACCCAATAGTAAGTGTATGCATCTAATTATCTAGTCAGTTCATTCTTATCTGTCAACTAAAATAGTCATACACTACAAGGCATCTAGAAATTAAGAATAATTAGTTCAAATAACTACATAGTCCCTTGTATTAATTCCCTTTAAAACCACCTCTAGATAAACATCCTACTGGTTTGATAAAGTTCACCAGATCATATAAAATAGAACATTTTAGGCACAAATTCAATTAATATTCTACTAGATACGCTAATATAAGTTTTGAAGTTTCATCCTCAACATAGGAATATGTTCAAGCTCTAGATCTTTATCAGCAAAACAATTTCATTAATAATACACATTAGACAATTGTAATCATATAAAATAATAATTTAATTATATTTTTTATTAAATAAAAATTCCATTTTTTCTAAAGTTCTACTTATTTACTAACCTTTTTAATTCTAGGATTAATCACCAAATAAGGATGATAATCAATTATCATTAGTAAGACTATAACATCATATAGTAAAATTTAAAGTTTAGATTTTCTATCACAAAAGAATCCACAATAGCTAATTCATCTGCAAAATACAATTAGTCAAATCATAAATTTGTAGATAATTATAACTAAAACTATACTTGTTTCACATAACTTATATATTATATTATTACTTAATTTCAACATGCTATCATTGTTAAAACCATGACATTACTAGGTAAAACTCAAAATTTCAAGTATTCTAGCATAAGATAAACATGATCAACCCAATTATAATCCTGATAACAAGTTGGCCAAATCATTTAAGCATAAAATCTCATAATGATAAAACAAAATAACATAATTTGTTAAGTGAAGCAATAGAGACAAGAGATTTGGTGTACCACTAATGCCACTAGGCGCAATGATCAAAGAAAGCCATTATATAGCTAATGTAAATTTCAAATCATTCTAAGATCAATCCTATACAATGCTTCTTTCCTATCTTCACAAATGCAATCAAACCCATAAAAAGGTTTAGGATCAAACCAAACTACTTGTTCAATGATGAACATTGTGATCTACCTAATTCCATGTGACTAAGTATCATCCCTAACAGTCCCTAGCAGTGTAATTTTGTCAAGAATGAGGGAGAAAAGACTATCGTCATTCCTAAGTGGCATGGTTTCTAACAACATGATCATAGGGTAGAATTAGGCCATTGATACACATATTGCTTTATGATTCAAGGATTGCAGAGATTTATAACATTTCTTGGAGTGAGTATCAGTATATCCTTATTCATGCTTCGCATTCTTGGGCACACTAACATGTACTTGGTATGTCTATCTTGGTTTGACAGTTGAAGACTCACTTGAAGACTCATGGTCCTAGATTCTAGACCATACTCTGATACTAACTTTGTCATGTCCTAAATTTTGGATTGTCACTAATGTAGGAAAACACCAAGAGGTTCTTCCTACAAGCCTTACACAACATTTGAAATTGAGAAAGCAAAATAGAATGTTCAAATTTTTATTTGAAACCATGTTTATTGTCAGGTCCCTTTAAGTAATAGAGAGATTAAAAGAGTGGTAGGCAAATTAAAATGCGGAATTCAAATCAGATCTTGCCCTTATCTCGTTGGAGACTTAGCATACAATCTTTGTTTATTTATCAATTGAGTTATATTCCAATAATGAATTCTTGTGATTAAAAGGTTAATGTTTAGCAAAATTTGTGAATTAATATAAACTGAAATGACTAGAATTGAGAATAGAATCAAAGGCACAGGATTTTTAAAG
>JANHAO010008271.1:0-19409 GCA_026873985.1 Saraca asoca | reverse complement strand
AAAACATTGAAAACACTTTAGAAAAGATTAACAAAGATAACTATAAACAAGGACTTATTTACAAAGACTCACTCTTATACTTCAAGGCCTACTGAGGTTAAGAGAATAGTAGCAGAGTCTCTAGGCCACAAAGAGGAGATCCTAACTGAGCCCCTTTCGAAAAGGTAGAAAGTTAAGAAAGGGAAAGAGATTGTTGTTGGCCTAACGACAGGATCCAAAACCTTTTTGGAAGGTCTGGCTGGAAGTTTGGGACCCAGGACCTCGATTCTCTTTAACATCATTAATAACAATATGGGCCAAATCTTGGGGGCAAATGTGATGTCCCTAGAAGATGATAGAATTTGGGGTAGCATCTTGTCCGAGATCTTATCCAATC
Source organism: Saraca asoca (assembly GCA_026873985.1). NCBI lineage: Eukaryota > Viridiplantae > Streptophyta > Magnoliopsida > Fabales > Fabaceae > Saraca > Saraca asoca. The sequence continues at coordinate 19,033 of JANHAO010008271.1, read as the reverse complement.
ACTGTTTGATGGTTAGTGTCATTCCTCCTCATTATTTCTTAATCTTCTTCCTATTTTCTAATCTCTCACCACTTTCTTTCAGGGGCCTTAGAGGAAATCAAGTAGAGGAATGAGTGCTTGGCTTGGGAGGAGGAAAGAGGTTAACTTGAGGCCAAACTGGCAGTGATAGCTAACAAAGTAGCAGAGTTATAGAAGAAGTTAGAGAATGCCAAAGCTCAGTTGCATGGAGCCAATGCCACAATAAGAAGGGCCAAAGAGTCCTTCACTCATGAAATAGCTAACTTTGCTTTGAGGCTATGCGAGGCTCATGATGAGCTCCAACAGAGGAAAGAGGACATAGTCATCCTGACAGAGGAGCCGAGAGTTTCTAGAAACAACTTGAGGCCACTCAAGGGAAGATAGCTCAGGCTATGGAGAGGGCGCAACAGGCTAAGGAGGCAGCCAAGTGAGCTAAAGAGTGTACCAAAAAAGTCGAAGAAAGTGCCATTCGTGCTGAGGTTGAGACTGCTAAGGCAAATGAGGAGGCTTCTGTTATGGTTGATTAGGCCCTTGAAGCTATAATTTCTCACACTATAGATAGCTTCATGTATACCTTATGGTTGAAACATCTAGACCTTGACTTCTCCCTTTTCAGGGGGGAGGGAGATTGATGCTATCATCCAGGGCTTCGTCGAGGGCATAAAGGTGATTTCTCCTCCCAATGTTGAAACCGCTGGTAATCTTCTTGGCAAAGAGGCAAAGTGGGTCGAGGACAGTTCGCCAACATAGGAGGTGATGAAACAAGGGCTTGATGAACAAATAGTGGATAATCTACCTACAACTGCCTCAAGCTCCCAGCCCCTCAGGATCCTCCTGGCTCTGAGGCTCTATCTCTAGTAGCCCCTTGATAGTTTCATTTTTTGTTTTGTTGTCTTAGCATTTTGAGGCCTGTAATCAAAGCGTTCTTGTACTCGAACTTAATCTATCGAAACCGTCCCCCTATTTTATTACTTGATTAGTTGATTCCATTAATGTATTACATAGATCCAAACAAATCATGTCGGCCCATCAGGTGCGAGGCCTGGATGCCTTTATCTCATGAAGCGATTGACCAGGCTGTCTTGGTAGGGTGTCTTTTTTTTTATCAAACCTAACCAAAATTGAACATAGCCACAAAGACGCTGGAAAGTATACTAAATAGAGGAGAAACTTCATTGATCTTTATTCAATTCGATACTTCCAAAAATATTACAAGCTAACAAATTCGATTTAGCTTTTACCAATAGTATAGCTAGAGATGTTTGGCATTCGAAGCTCGGGGGAACTCAACTCCTTTGATGTTCACGAGATGATATCCGCCAACCTTCAGCTTTTGTTTCACAACATATAGACCTTCCCAATTAGGTCCTAATGTTCCTTCATTAGGGTTATGTTTTCCTGGCATAACAAGCTGTAGGACGAGGTCACCTGCCTTGAAGCTTCAAGCCTGGACTTTTTGATTAAAGTGCCTTATGACTCACTGTTGATAGGTCACAACCCAGAGGTAGGCTTCATCCCTTTTGTCTTTGACAAGATCAAGGCTCACGGCGAGTAGCTGGTTATTATCCTCTAGGTTGAATGTAGCCCTCCGATGTGAAGTTACTTTGAACTCCGTAGGTACCATTGCCTCGGCTCCATAGACCATAGAAAAAGGGGTTTCTCTTGGGGCACCATAGGCTGTAGTGTGATAAGCCCATAACACCTTTGGTAGTTTGTCTAACCTTGCTCCTTTTCTAGCTTCCAACTTTTTTTTAGGATTTGTTTGATGATCTTGTTTATGGCCTTAACCTACCCGTTAGTTTGAAGGTGGTCTACTAATGAGAAGCTCTTCAAAATCCTGAGGTTATCACAAAATTCAATGAACTTCTCACTTACGAATTGAGTCCTGTTATCGAATACTATTTGTTGGGGGACACCAAACTGACAAATAGTATGAGGTTTGATGAGGTCTATCCCCTATATTGCAAAGGACCATGGACTAATCATTTGACGGAGGTAGGCTGGAGGAGCTCAAGGAACATTGGCAAATCTTTGACATTTGTTACATCCCCTAATGAGGTCGATTGCATCTTGTTTCATGGTTGGCCAAAAGAAACCTTATAGGAGGGCCTTTTGAGCTAGTGACAGCCCCCCGGTGTGGTTCCTGTAATGTCCAGCATGAATTTCTTTCAGGATAACATCACAAAGGGGAGCATCAATGCACCTAAGAAGTGGAGCCGAGAAGCCCTTCTTGCAGAGCACGTCATCGAGGATGCAATATTTAGTAGCTAGAAATCATATGCAACATGCCTTTAACTTATCTTCTGGGAGTTCGTCATTCCACAGGTACTTCAAAATAGGATTCATCCACGAGTCATGTGCCACAGCTGTTGTCATCATGACTTCTTTTTGCTCAATGGTGGGAGATGGAAGAGTCTCCATAGGTATCGCACTTGAAAACTTTGTGTCCCTTGTTGTAGCTAAGTGGGCTAACGTGTTTACATGTGTATTTGAGGCTTGAGGGATCTGGTTGATCTCATATCCCTAAAATGTATAGAGCAGCCCGTGGGCCTTTTGCAGGTAAGTGGTCATTCTTGGTCTTTTTGCCTGATATTCCCCTTTTATGTGATGAATGACTAATTAGGAGTCGCTAAAGATCTTCACATTCTTAGCCCACACTTCCCTTGTGAGGCAAAGCCTTGCAAGGAGGGCCTCATACTCTGCTTCATTATTGGTTGCTCAAAATTCGAGCCTCAGGGCCCAGGGAATTTTATACCCTTCTGGGATGATTAACAGGATTCTTGCTCCCACTTTCTACTCACATGAGGATCCATCTGTATAGAGTTCCTACTAAGGTCCTTTTAAGGTTTCTACCTCTTCCCCTGTGGGTCCGATGAATTTCGCTATGAAGTCAGCCAGGGCTTATCCCTTAATTGTCGACCTCAATCTATAGTGGATGTCGAATTGGGCAAGCTCAATTGCCCATTTAAGCAACCAGCCTGAAGCGTCTACTATCTGGAGGGTCTATCTCAAAGGGTATTGGGTTAGCACTTCATTGGTATGGGCTTAGAAGTAAGGCCATAGTTTTCAGGATGTGACGAGAGAGAGAGTAAACAAGATTTTCCATGGGAGTGTAGTTTTCTTTGGCATTCAACAACCTTTTACTTCCATAGTAGATCAGGAGCTGCACTCCATCTCCTCCTAGACGAGGGCTGCACTGATGGCCTGCTAAGACACTTCCAAGTAAAGGATCAATTTCTCACCCTCCTGTGGTTTGGATAATAGAGGGGCTCGATGCATGTATTCCTTCAGATGTGTAAAGGTAGCTTCACATTCCTCAGTCCATTCAAAAGTTTAGCTTTTCTCAGGATATCGAAGAATGGTAAACAACTGTCTATCACTTTTGAGATAAACCTGCTGAGGGCTGTAACCTGGCTGGTTAGGCTCTGGACGTCTTTAATTCCACTTGGCGATCTCATATTGATAAGTGCTTTAATTTTCTTGGGGTTTGCTTTTATTCCCCTGTTGTTGACCATGAACCTGAGGAATTTCCTAGAGGCTACTCCAAAAGCACATTTGAGCAGGTTCAGCTTCATCTGGAGTGCATGCAGGATCTAGAACATTTCATCTAGATTCTTTACGTCATCTAGGATCTGTCTAGATTTCACAAGCATGTCATCTACGTAGACTTCCATAGTCTTCCTGATTTTATCTTTGAACATTGTATTCACCAATTGTTGATAGGTAGCTCCTGCATTTTTAAGCCCAAAAGGCATCACCCTATAATAGTATAACCCGTGATTTATGATGAATGAGGTATGCTCCTCATCTTCTGGATCCATGGATATTTGATTGTACCCAGAGTATGCATCCATGAAACTGAGGAGTTGGTGCCCAGCTGTTACATCAACTAGTTGGTCAATCCTCAGTAACAGGAAGCTATCCTTTGGCTAGGCTCTGTTAAGGTCTGTGAAGTCAATACATGTCTTCCATTTTCCATTTTTCTTCCAGACCAAGACAAGGTTGGCTACCCATACTAGGTAGTGAGCCTCTAGAATAAATTTGTTTGCCAGTAACCTATCTACCTCTTCTTTTAGGGCACGAGAATGCTTTGTTGTTAAAGGTCTCCTTTTCTATTTGACTGGCTGATGGTGAGGGTTGATATTCAACTTATGCGACATCACCTTGGGGTCAATCCCTACCATGTACTCATGGCTCTAAGCAAAGACATCCAAATTTGCTTGGAGGAAGTTAACTAGTTGGGTCTTTACTTCAGAGGGCAAACTTTTCTCGAGCTTAAGGCATTTCTCACCATCTACTTCATCAACTCTGACCTTTTTGAGTTCTTTTATTGGCCCAACCTCCTTCTCCGCTTTTAGGTCTCGTGGGTCAAGATCATGATCGGCTTCATTCAAGCTTGGCTCTTGGTGTTCTTTATTAGAGACTATGTCAACCCTTTTACCTTTCTCCCCAAGCTTAATAGTGTCCTTGTAACATCGTCAGGCCGTGAACTACTTACCCCGTACGCACCTGACCCCATTTGAAGTTAGGAATCAGATTGTTAGTGTCCTGGTAGACATGACTAGGTCCAAGTCATTCATCACTAGTTGCCTTAGGACTATATTGTAGGCTGAGGGGCAGTCCATGACCAAGAAGTCGACTAGAACCGTGGATTGGCGATCCTTCTCCCCCAAAGTGATGGGGAGTTTAACTCATTTGACAGGGAAAGTTACATCACCAATGAAATCGAAAAGAGGTTTAGGTGAGGATTCGAGGTTGTTTTAGGTCACCCCCATCTGTTTGAAGCATTTCTTGTACATGACAATGACCAAGCTTTCGGTATCCAACATGATCCTCCATACCTCGACGTTGCCAATCTTGGCCCTGATGACAATAGCATTGTTATGAGGGGACTAGATTCCTTGTGCATCATCATCCATGAAGGTAATGCATTCAGAAATCATCCTAGCCTTTTTTGCAGGTTTGTTGAGCTCACGACTCATGAACAAGACGTAGCTTGCATTCTGCACGTACTGTTCCTGTGAGCTTCGTGAGGCTTCCACGATATGTGGTCCTCCATGGATTATGTAAATGGTTTTGACCACTACCACTTGTTCCTGGTCAGAGCTTTGGGAAGGCTGCATAGTCTGTCGCAGAGGTTGGTGTCCCACTCGTCGTACAACATAATCTTTCAAACAACTTCTCCTAATGAGGTCCTTAATCACATTTTTAAGTGACTTACATTCTGAGGTGTTATGCCCAACATCGTTGTGGTAGACACAAAATTTGTTAGGATCTCTATGCTTTGATAGGGTAGGTAGTGGCTTAGGCCGCCAGAAGTTCTCCCTGTGCTTCTCTGTCATGTATATGCTCTCCAGGGTATCAGATAGGATACTATAATTGTTATAGCGACCTTGAGGTTCATGTCACTCAGTCCTGGCTTTCTTTGCGGGTTGGAGGCCCACCTCGTCGATCTGGCCAATACTATTTTTGCCATGACTATTCCTTTTTCCATCTTGACAGGAAGCTGAGCGATTAGCTTCGCCCTGTCCTCCAGCCTGTTTTGGAGCAAAAGTCTCCTCCCATCAAATTTCTTTTATGGCCCACTCATAGAACTCTCTTAAGCTTTTCACTGGTAACTTGTATATATTTTTGTATAACTTTCGATCTTTACGGAGCCCCGTTGAGATTGCTGTTAGGATATTGTCATTGGAAGGACTCTCTACGTTGTTAACTTCACACCAGAATCTTGTGATGTAGTCTTTTAATGATTCATCCTTCCTCTGGAAAATGGTTGCCAAGTGGTAGGACAGTGCAAGATGCTTCTTAAGGGCTTTGTATTGGTCAATGAATCTGTCCTGGTAGTCCCCCCAGCTATTGATGCTATGGTTGGAAGACTTTTGAACCAAGCTCGCGGCACATCCCCAAGGGTGGCTGAGAAGACTCGACATTTGACTAGAGAATTGTTGGTCTGGAGGCCTATCTGGATGTTGAAGGCATCCAAGTGATCATACAGGTCACCTTTCCCGTCATATGGTGGGATTGCCGAGACCTTGAAGCGATGGGGGAGGGGTTCCATCTCAATTTCTCTGGAAAGTGGAGTCCTTCCTTCGTACTGACCTGATCGATCCTACGTTGAGGGACATTTTTCCAGTCTTTGTACCCTCTACATCAATTCCTTGATCATTTGATCCTGAACTTTAGATCACTAGTTCTTGTCACTGTCTTGGCCTACTTTCGAGCCTCAGTGCGGTGTGAACTCTCAGCTTGCTGGTTTCTTCCATTCTCACAAGCTCGTCGCCTTCCCATTTCAGCTCATGAACTGAAGGAGTGGCTTGAGTCTGGCCTCTGGGCTCCTTCCTTGGCTAGCTTTTGCCTTTGCACCGACATCTCCATTTGTGGTTCTTGAACCACTTCCGTGACTGGAGCGACTTCGCCTTGTTCTTTTGCCCTTTGTGTGTGTACTTGAGACAATGCCTCGACTACATCAGCAAGCCTCTTTACTGTACTCTCGAGTGCCTCTTGACTTTAGCGTAATGCCTGCACACCTTCAGCCTCTGGGAGGGGTAAGGAAGCACTTGCCAGGGTTAGGTTTTTGTCCCCAGGCATATCTCGTGGCTGTTCTTCATGGCCACCAAGTTGGTTAGCGATGACACTCGAGTTTTTAGTTACTCTTCCTCTTTCCATTATGATTGATGAATGAATGAATGAACAAGAAAGCAGTTTGGTCCCGCTGGGCATGCCAAAATGTTGACAGTCAATTTCGATAATCGGTCAACTAGGGATTTTGAGAACCAAATTCCACTAAAGAAGTGAGAAAGTGCTATGAAGTAGAAAAAGGTTTAGCGAAAGGGAAAAGAGAACAAGAAGATTTTTATCATGGTTTGACTAAAGTCTAGTTGACCCCTACATCCACGATGCTTATATTAGTTCTTATCAATTGCCTTAGTAAGGATACATATATCAATGGCTATTTTGGTAGAGTTTCTGCTTATCTCCTTTTCTCTCTCTTTATGTTATGGCTCCCCATCTTATTTATAAAGGCCGGGAGGGTTACAAGCTATAATTTGTCACTGTTAAACTATGATTATATTTGTATTGAGAATTTAATGCTAGATGCCAAATAATAAATGCTAGACAAATCATTATTGGACTTAGGGGGTTAAGTTGCAGGTTGGTAGAATGCTTAGACTATATCTATCAGGCATAGACTATTTCCTATGGCACTAGGGAGGAGCTCGCTGTTGCTCTAGTTGGTGAAGGCTTTTAAGCTCGTGATATGCAATCTGCAACTCGGCTCCAGCGAGTTCATTTTGAGTTTGGTCTCCTTACATTGGTTCAAATTCTTCCGGCTTCTATTGATCTATTTCTTCTTATCCAGAAAATGCTCATAACACCTTCATCAACAATAATTGATTTAAATAAAATCATTATAAAATGTGTCCTATTACATCATATGTAATTGTCTTTTAAGACATAATTCTAACAACATAGGCTACCAACGTTTATTTCCTTTATTGGGCATTATAATAGGAGTACTCCCTCATTGTAGAATGTTCAACTTATTCAACTTCTATCTAATAGGCAAGTCTATCACCATAGCTCTATTAAGGCACTAATAGTTTCAGAGACCCTCCATCCCTTTAGTAATAATAAATTAATGCCCACTTGTGTCAAAGCCATGACTTCCAGCATGGGGTAATGACCTAGTACCACTAAGCTAACCAACTTAATGGTTTTCTAAAAAAAATTATTTATATTATACTCTCACACTATCTTTCACATATGTATTTAGATATAATATGAATTAAATTAAATTTACTTGCTTAAGTGCAATTTGGATAATGTCATGTTAACACTCGTGAGAAAGTGTTAAAACTATGTACATAAGTATTACCACTATGTTCTTGTTTTTTCGTAAAGATTTTGATTTTGTTTCATAAATAACAACTCCCATTATACAAATATTTTGTATCATAGTTAAATCCAATTATTCCCCCTTCCCTAAAATTATATTATTTTTTCTTTTGTATGATTTTTGCAAATAAAAAACATACATAAGATTTTATTAATTAGACACATAACTTAAATATTATTGACAATGGATTTTGGTTCGGTCTAAATCCAGCTAACCTGAAGAGTTCTTTGGGTCTCAAACTGCAATCTAGTCGAACAAGAGAAGAATGAGGAGATGGAGAGGAAGAGCAGCAAGGATGTAGAAGGATTTTTAATGTGGTTTAATTAAAATCAGGCAGCACTAGTCCCTATGTCCACAATATTATTTTATTCCTATGGTGAAATTTTTACAGAGTTTTGATACATCAACCCAGAATGCTTTATTGTGATCTCCCCCCTCTTATTTATAAAGGCTAGGAGGTTACAAATGTAAATTTACAAGTTGTAATTCTGTTGCATTAAATAATAAATGTACACAATAGCTTAGATTACTGCAAATTGACTTCTATAGGTTGCTTTCTGTGGGTAGGCCCTATAAACTACTTCTTACAAATGGGCCCCATAAGTCAAGTTTAAATGGATGCTTGTTTCAGGTTTACGCTCGACGAGCCCTTGGCTAGGTGAGATGTTGCATCTTGCGAGTTAGGACTCTTGACCTAGGGTCATGTTGTCCTCTGGTCAGTGAGATCAAACTCACGAGCTCGTGGTAGATGATGCAAGTTCACACAATTCGAATAGTCGACTATGCGAGCCGGGGCTTATTCCTTAGTGAGTTAAGGCTTCAGCCTCATCTCGTGCTCTTATTGCTAGCGATCCGATGATCTTAGCTCTTTTACTGGCAAAGGCTTCTTTTGTGGATTACCATGCAGTCAAAGTCTTTGCAATTAACCCATCATTTCATCTACTCCAGGCCATACCTTTTACTGTACGTGATTCATAGTCATTGGCATGTCAGTCTCATTTTTTTTCCCAAGGGATTTAATGAAAGAGAGTGATTGGATTTTTTTTGGATTCTTCAATGAGACTAGGTTGGTCCATTTAAGACATAGGAAGTCTTTCTTCCATCTTCATTGAGTGGCCTTATGGGTACCTTAGATAAGGCCCCCATGTTTTTGACGGTGTGTCTTTCTGGTGAGGTGCACATGGTTTACTGCATAGGAAGTCTTTATGGGCATTTCTTCTTCGAGGATTTCAAAAAGATCTTGCATAGATCTTGGATTATTTCCTCATGGTTATGCTGTAGGGTTTAGCCTTCCCAGATGTGTTCCCCTGCTTGTCAATTCTGTGGCGGATAGGTGAGCTAGAAAGGAGCCTCTAGCTGAGAAGGATGGTAAGAAGATTAAGGAGCAAGCCTGCATGTTGGTCCTTCTACTAGTTGGAGTTTATCTCCAAGAAGCCAGTCTTATTAACAAAATGTAATAGTCACAAGCTTGTTTTGATTCATATTTTGAATCTTCTAATGTAAATTTATCTCGTTGAGTGAGGCTTTTAATGAATGAATTTTTCTTCATGTTCCTTGCATGTTGTGTTTGAATATTCTACATATCACAGATGATAATATAAATTCCTGCAAATCATAGTAAAATGAGATATTTAAATAACCAATCAGCCATGTTTCTCAATGACTAATAAGTTTGGGCATCTAAGTGCCTTAGTGATAAGTAATGTATAGGTAGGTTGCACGAAAACTATGCGTAGTCAGAAGTTGCATATGAGTTGTGAATGATAAGTTTTTGGATTTAAGTGTCATAGCACCTCAACTAGACTAGAGGTCGTAGTTGGCAATGAGTTTATTTTGAGTGTCTCCATGCCTCAACTAGACCAGAGGTCACAGTTGGTAGCACTGCATACACATGATGCTTGGTAGAATTGACCACAAGTGAGCTCAGAAGGTTGTGTGTACTCAATGATGAAGAGTAGATTGCCTACATGCAAGCAAAAGATTGCTTATAAGGTGTGCCAATTGGCAAATTATGGCTTCTTTCAACAAAGACAAAGAGGAAAGCTCATGCACTAGCTTCTAAATGTTATTATAAAATGGTTCTGATTGTGGAGGCTTGCCCTTAGTTAGGATACCTTTGCCAGGTTTGTTACCCTGCAGGTCACACCATGTACTCTCTTAGGCGACCTCTCTTGATCAAGTCCTCAATCGTATTTGTGAGTGCCCGATAATTCAAAGTGCCATGCCTAACCTTGTTGTGATAAGCACAAAACTCTTCTCTATTTCTTTGCCTGTAGGGAACTTTGGAAGGGTTAGGCCTCCCAAAGTCCTCTCTATCCCTTTCTGTTATGTATATCCTATCTTAAGTGTCTAATAGGATATTGTAAGTGTCACGATGACCTAGGTGTTGAGGTTACTTGTCCTTGGTCGTCTTAGCGAGCTAGAAATTACAACTATCCTTTCCTTCTCCATGATTGCTCCTCTTCCTATTTTGATCAGAGTTGCCCACCTCAGACTTCTTTGAACTAAAGGTCTCTTCCCACCTAATTTGTTTGGTAGCTTGCTCATAAAACTCACCTAGGTCACTTATAGGAGACTTGTAAATGTTCTTCTACAAATTCCCATCTTTACGAAGTCTTGTAGAGATGGCCGTCAAAACACACTCATCCGAGGAATTATCCACACTGTTGACCTTACACCTAAACCAGGTGATGTATTCCTTTAGTGACTCATCTTTTTATTGGAAGATCATTGTAAGGTGGCAAGGTGGTGCAAGCTACCTTTTCACTGCTCTATATTGGTCAATGAACTTCTTTTAGCACTGTTCCCAGTTGCCTATGCTATGAGCTAGGAGGTTTTTGAACCATGACCGAGGCTGGCTTCCTAGTGTAGCCAGGAAGATGCAACATTTAACTAGGGAATCAACCGTTTACAAATCCATCTGAACATTGAATGCGTCCAAATGGTCATAAGGATTGGTGTCCCCATTATACAATGGAATTACAAGGAATCTAAGCTTGAGACGGAGGGGTTGTGCTTCAAACTCTTTGAAGAATGGTAACCTTTCCTCACTGCGAGCTTAATCACCTTAAGCCCGAGGTCATTCCTCTAGCCGCTTTATTCTTTGAAGTAGTTCTTCCATCATTGGACCTTGTGTCTTAGATTGTTGACTAGAAGGTCACTAATTCTTTCTCTTTCTTGGTCATGGGGGAGACAACCTGAGGTCTGTTCTTGGTTGACTCTGCTTGAACATCTAACTTTTTGCTTATGAATGTTTTCGGGTTTAATGACCTCAGCCTACCTTTGCATATCCTGAGCTTGTGCTTGTGCTAGCACTGTGATTGCTCTAGTTAATTCTCCCATCATATTTTCTAGTCTCTCCTGGTGTTAACACTAGGTTTGTGCTCCATCAGTCCCATTAACAACAACAACAGGTTGATAAGAGCCAGTTAGGGGTAAGCCAGTAGCAACACCTACAACGGGAGCAATTGAGGAGTCTATTGTAGATACATGACCCTTCGATCGATCAACTAGAACATTTGAAGCTCTAGTGATTCTTCCTTTAGCCATTGTAGCTACACAGGAAATCACCAGAATATAGGAAATCAACCAAAAATTAAATGAGTCCTCACAGATGGCACCAAAATGTTGATGGTGGATTTTGGTTCGGTCTAAATCCAGCCAACCTAAAGAGTTCTTTAGGACTCAAACTATAATCCAGTCAAACAAGTGAAGAATAAGGAGATAAAGAGGAAGAGTGACATGGATGTAGAAGGATTTTTAATGTATTTCAGCTAAAATCAGGCAGCACCAGTCCCTATGTCCACAGTATTATTTTATTGCTCTGGTGAAATTTTTATAGAGTTTCAGTACATTAACCCAGAATGCTTTATAGTGATATTCCCCCTCTTATTTATAGAGGCTGGGAGGTTACAAACGTAAATTTATAGGTTGTAATTCTGTTACATCAAATAATAAATGTACATGATAGCTTAGACTACTGCAAATCGACTTCTGTAAGTTACTTTCTATGGATGGGCCTTACAAGCTGCTTCTTATAGATTGGCCTTACAAGTCAAGTCTGAATGGATGTTTGTTTTAGGTTTACTCTTGGTGAGCCCTTGGCTAGGCGAGATGTTGCATCTTGTGAGCTGGGACTCTTAACCTGGGGTCACTATTGTCCTTTGATCAACAAGATCAAACTTGTGAGCTCACGGTAGGTGATGTGAGCTCGCGCAATGTGAATAGTCAGCTATGTGAGTTGGGGCTTGTTCCTTAATGAGTTGAGGCTTCTACCTTGTCTCATGTTCTTGTTGCTAGTGATTTGATGATCGTAGCTCTTTTCTCATTCGGAGTCATCTGCTGCTGGGCCTTTGCTGACCTATTTTGCCCAGTACCAGAAAATATCCATAACAAATATTATTGAAATTAACTTGGTTAACAGTATAATTGAATAGTATTTTAGTTTTTTTTTAATTGCCAACATTGAAAAGGAATAATCTTTTACAAATATATAAATGTACAACAATTGCAAAATTTCATTTCTTGTTTGCTAACTACAAGAGTTCATTTTAAGAGTTATGAAACAATATGCATAAACATAAAGTCTAATATTTTTTCCTCCTCCTTATCATAATTTTAGTTTTGTTTTGAGACTCCTAAAAGTAGAAAATTGATTTAATCTATAGGAAAACAAGGGGTTAAAATTGAAGGATGCTTTAGTTGGAACTTTTTTAAGGTTATTGGTTGTCTCACAAAACTCCAATAAGTAGAGGTTTTTTCTCTCCTCTTCCAAAATATTCCACTCTTTGTCATTGCATTATTACTTGATTCCAACTAATATGTATTTTGTCTGTATTCAAAGGTTTGCTTTGTTAATGGGGTGGTGTTCCATTGGTTGTGGGAACCAATTTGTAACCATAAGGAAGGGGTTTCAAATCCCCTCTCTACCATCCCCTACCCTTTAGGCACTCTCCCACTAGTAATACTGGGTGCCTCGATAGAGAGACCCTTGGAGCAAGGATGACTCTATCAAATTTAAAATTGGTTCACCAATTAGTTTTTGGGTTATAAAAAAAAGGCATACTCCATGCTTTTAAGAATATAAACAAAATAAGGAGAATGACTTCTTAAATAGGATGTTTAATTACCTATTGTATTAAGGGCTGGTCTTGGAGGTTTTCTTTTCCAAGTAAAACTAAGCAGTGAAAATTGAAGGAAACTTGAAATGATGAGGGAATCCATATCTCATACCATAGGACTCCATTGGAATAATACATTATATAGTTTGAATAGTTCCATACATCCTTTATCAATACAATGTTAATAGGACAAAGGTTTAGCAGTCTAAAGGTAAACTTGAAGCAAAGGTATTGCCCCATAAAGTTAAAAAAGGTTGACTTATTGATTCTTATTACTATACTCAAAGATCTAATCATTACAATGCCATTGTTGGTCCACGGGGAATCCTGTTTAAAAGAATTTAGTGTGACACCATTAGTTGAATTCGTTTAGCATATTCATATTATGTTTGTTATAAGAAGAAAAATAGCTAAGTAGTTAACTTCCTTAATAATGTGTTCAATTTTCTTGACTATACAAGTGTATTAAAATGAAGTATAACATGTTATACTAAGTTTACTTTATATAAGCCTTCTAAAATTTTCTTGAGTCTTTTAATTTAGGGTTTGCACATCATAAATTTTGAAGAGTTTGAAGTGCACATAATAGAAACTATTGAGGGTAAATATACCTCTCTAACCACCATCCAATCATTAGAATTGTGCCCTACAAGCTAGTTATATATGATGCGTGGAGCCAAATGGATAAAACTTTAGCATCCCTTAATTGACCTTTGGTTAAATGGTTTTTTCTCATATGTTTTTTATAATGACTACATCTCTTCTAGGCCTTACACATCTAGATAAGTTAAAAGATTCATTAAAAAAGTTTACAAGGATAAAATAGTGGAGTTGAGCATTCAAGAAGGATAAAAAAAATTCCTAACTTCCCAAATATGAATTTCAAATAAGGAGACTTGCTTATTTACACTTTAAGAGTGTCTTTGTGAATTTGAGATTTAGATTCCATGTGAAATTGTGAATCAATTTTCTGTTGCATTGTTGCTAAGCTTGTGATTGAAAGAGTGAGGGTTGTGCATGTTCAATCCAAAAGGCTTGTGAAATCTCACTATGTGGTGAGTGTTTGAATAGCTAAAAGATTGAGAGAATGAGGGTTGAGCACTTATGATTCAATCTTGAGAGCTGCACTTGTGGGTATTGTGTGAATTTGTAAAAGATTTGGTCTTTGTGTAGACAAATTTGGTGAAATAGGTTTAGAGTGGAAGGGCTCTTGTAAAGCCTAAAAATACAACAAATTATACCTCAAGTGTCCTAGGATTGGGACTTGAGAGTAGAAAAGTACACCCAAGAGTAGTTTCTCTTAGACAATTAAAATGATAAATTCCATGTCTTGTCCATTGTGATATTCTGCTAATACTTTGCCTTAACACCTTAATTACTACTTATTTTGCTATAGGGTGCTTCTTCATTGTGTGCTTGTTTAGCAAAACTAGTAGCACATTGTTACACTAATCTACTAGTACTAGTTTCATCTTCATGTGATTGTTTGTTCAGTGGAAGTCTAAATTGCTAAATTCTAATAAATTTTGATTTGAGCAAAATTTATTAAAATTGTTTTAAATTTATTATTACCAATTCACCCCTTCTTGGCCATTTTCTTCTATCAATTAGCATTAAAGAGTGGTTTCAAATTTAAAATGCTTAACTGCTTTTTGAGTAAAGATCCTATAGGTAATGGAGCTAGTTGACCATTCATGTGGACCTGTAACATCCCCTAAAGTTAGGTTAGACTAGGACAAGCCAGATTAATATAGATTGGGTTAGAGTAAAATTTAGAAGTCAAAAAATTGGATTGGATTAGAATCACATGTTGGGTTGGACTAAGGTTTAAGGCCAAGTATGACCTCAAGACCTGAACCAATCGATCGACATGGTCTCGTGAGGTTGATCAGCCTCCCTAACAAGCCTATATAACAAACAACCACTGTGACATTTTCTATAACCCTTATTTGCAATTGAGTAGCTCCCAAAGAGTATTGCTTAACTAAAAGGGATTTTGATTTGCACTCTTCAAGGGTGTGAACCTAAGGTAAGGTTTTTGGCCTAAAATGGTCAAATTCTTTCCTTAATTCTATTTTTCTTTAAGGTTGGTTTCTTCATTGATTGTTATAGTTTTTATAATAGTCAAAGCTAAAGGTCAAAACTAGGGGAGAGTTCCAAGGTTAGGTTTAGGAGAATTCTCTCCTACCAAGGTGAGTATGGTTTTCTATCTTCTGGCTTTGTCTTCTTTATTAAAATTGTTTTTCTAAAATTAGTCTAAAAATAATTTTTTCCTTGTTAGGATATTTAGGAGAAGAATTATATAAATATTTTTAGCCTAATAATTAAATAGAATTATTAGGTATATTTGTTTTTTTGTGCTAAATATGTGTGCAAGGATTGAGAAGGCTTTGAATACAGTCATAAGTTAGATTTATTAATTTGAATATTTCTATAATTAATTTAATTAATTATCGAATAATAAATAAAAAAAGAAATACGATAATAAAATACCAATAAGCTAGAAAAGGATAAGATAAGCTTAGATAGACCAAAGGAAATTCAAACGATGGTTGTGTTTGATATCTAGCACAATAAAGGTGGGCATAAGAGGACTTATATGCATTTGAGATTTATATTCATAGAACTATTTATCATCACATGGTTGCATAAGCCTATGATCATAATGTGGCATAGGAAGGCACAAACTTAAGGAGTTTTATTAATGTAATGGAGACATTATATATTAGCAGACATCATTTTTACTAATAACCCATCGAGTTGGTATAATTTACATGTTTGTCTTGTAGGGTAAAAAAAGATTAAAGATCCTTTGTTTGACATTTTTCTATGATTATGATATGATAATAGAAAATGCATGGTGACACAATATCAGAATAATGGAAAAGTAAAAGATAAAAGGAATATTATTTGTGTATGACTATATTATATATATGTCATTATATGGAGATGTTGTACAAGTTTTATGACCAAAAAGGATTTCAACAAAAAAGAGGGTAGAAACCCTAACTTCATTAAGCACCATGGTTGTACTCACCCCTTTCCTTAATATTTTTAGACACTTAATGTTTCAAGAATCCTGATTAGGTTGGGCCTACTCCTAGTCACTAGAGGTAGGAAATACATATCAATATGCGATTATACTTTAGTAAAGAACTAGTAGTTAGCCAAGTTGACCTTATCATTTCATAAGTCATGTTTTTAGAAAACAAATTTTAGTTTTATTTTATTTCCATTTGCATATGATTTCAGTTTGATTTTCAATTTAAAGTGTGCACATTGTTATTGAAATTTTATTCAATTATTATTTGAAGGATTTTATTGAATATGAGTAACAAGCCATACGTTTGTGAGTCACCCTCGATGATTCATGCCAATCACACTACCTGGAATTAGGGATATGACAAATTAGTATCAAAGCTCTAGTTATGTCTGGCTAGCTTTACGGATGAGTTGGGTTGGGAGATGGTAAATATGCCTAGAAGAGGTTATCATCATCTAGGATCCACTTCTCCATGTTCACTACATACTTATCCACATCTTAGAATGATCTTTCATGATTAACTCAAATTTCATTTCTCTGTTAAAATTAAGATCAGTGGTCTTTAGAACACATTTTAGGCAAACTAGAGAACTAAAATACGGATTAGGAGTTTGTTGATGTCAAAATTTGGTTCACATGAAGAGTCCTAAACTTTGGCCAACGGGAGTGAATTCATGGACCCAAGACTGTCTTTCGAAGTGTGAAAGATTAAAGGAGAGGAAGAAGGATCAAACTGGTGAGAGTAGAATGATATTTTTACATTGTTCGGCTAAATCTAGGTAGTTCTAGACCCTACGTCCACGATGGAGCTTTTATTAATATTTGAGAAGAGATTTGTATAGAGTGTTTTGAGATACAAGTTATCCAACCTCTTCCCCTCTTCTAACAATGCATCCCTATTTATAGAAGGAAGGAGAGTTACATACATTAATTACAAGCTACAGTTATGTTACATCAAGAAATAAATGTAAAAGACAAATAAACTCCTGTAGTTTGGCTGCTGCAGGCTTCTATCTGTAGGGTGGGCCTCTATTGTCAGCTATAGACTAGCATTTGTATATGTCTCTCTTGTGGTCTCGCATTGTCGAGCAAGATGTCCATCCTCATGAGCTGGGTTCCTTAGCTTGGGGGTGCTATGGCAGGTTGCTTAGCGAGCTTGTTGCTGTCATTGTAGCGTAGCAAGCTCAGGCAGGATGGTCGACTGCTTAGCGAGCTAGCTTTATGATGACCTTGTTGTGTCATCTTTTAACAATGAGCGAGGTGGATCTCGTTGGGCGTCCTTAGCAGCTGGGTGACTTAGCCTTTGCTAGGCTTGTGCTTGCCTCATTCTTTGAAACTGGTTTTCACCTATAACATAAGCCCCCCAACTCTCGGTTCGTTTTGCAGACTGAGAGTTGCAATTTCTCTGATGCTTTGTTCATATCTCCAATCAGAGTCCTTGAGTGATTGGGTTGTCTTTTCAGACTTCTTTTCTATCTATTCATTCTATTTTAGGCCATGCTTTCTTCTATTCATAATTTTCAGTCGTTGGCATGGCACTACCATTTGTTTTGGTCCATTAGATTAAGATCACCTAGATGTCTTCTGGATTCTTCGATGGATCAGCTGGTCTTTTTATACCCTGAGGGTCTTCTTCTTTTTCCTCAGAGGAGTTTAATGGAAGAGGCTATTGAGCCCTCTATGTTTTCGGTGTCTTTGCTTTTGACGAAGCTTGTTAAGGCATGGATGGCCTATTGTAGAGTGTTTGGAGGCATGAATAGCCTGTTGCACATGGCTTCACCATAAGATCCATCTTGTGGGCTCCTGGGGAGTCTTATGCTGATCTTGGATTATCTTCCCTGGCTCCTTCCATAGAATCCAGCATCGTTGGCCAGGCTCTTGGTGCCCTTTTGGATTACACTGGGTCTAGTCCAAGAGGAACCATCGACTTAGTATGGGAAGATTGCAGGAGTTGAGTTGCTGGTCTTCCTATTGGTGGGAGTTTTCCTCCTTGTATAGCCAGCTTTTCACATTTTTGCCAGAATGGTAGTATTAGGCTTTCAAGTTTTTGCCTTTGTTTCTGCATTTCTTCTTCTTCTTTTGATGTAATTTTGCCTCTTTGAGGCTTTTTAGTGTATGAGATTTTTTGTGTAGCTTCTAAAAGTTGTATTGGATGCTTTGTGCACTATCATTTGTATATTTTTTATGAGTAATGAAATATCTTCTGACCAATCGACTGTGCTTTTGACTTTCTAGTTTTCGCTTGGTTGCCTTTGGCAAGTAAGAATCAGATCGTATGGAAGCTACGATTGATGAGTGATCATGTGTGAGTCATGACTTTCTGGCTGCATGTTAGTTATGAATGTCCATGTTGTGTGAGAGCTGCAACAGGATTATTTTGGTGTTCTCACAAGGCGATGAGCTTGTCACCCATTTTTTGATTTGAAAATGCTGTTGGGGTGGGCTCTTAGGCCGTCTCACCCTCGAATAGGTTTTGCAGTAGTGAGAGGACAACTTGTTGCTAAGCAAGGTCGCTTGTCTATACCACAGCACGGTCATTGCTCAGTGAGGCAGCAATCTTGTGTTGGGTTTCATGGCAGCAAGCACAGCAAAAATTTTAAATTTTGAAACCCAGCCACAGATCCATGTGTAGAATATAAACCAGTTAGTCTGGAAAGTTACCTTTTCGTGTTGCGTTTATTGCAGAGTGCAGCAACATAGGTCACGTCCCTCTTGGTGTTGTGATTTTGATCCAGAAAATAGCAACACGTCTGGTCACTCCTTCCTTTCCTATGATGCCGCAGCTTGATGCAATATTTCGGCTTGATCCAATGAACATGAACAAAGACTGTGCCTTGATGCAAAATCATGAACATGGAACAACAGATCCATGTCTCTACGGTATCCACACGTGAGTAAAACAAAACTCTGATTGGATGGAACTGCCTTACCACTACGTTTTTGCTAGAAAACGTC
>JANHAO010008270.1:0-19374 GCA_026873985.1 Saraca asoca | reverse complement strand
ATATAAAATAACAAAAATTATTCAAATTTCATGGTTTTTAATCAATTGAAAAATTGGATAATATATAAAATAACAAAAAAAAAAATTCAATTCCAACGGACAAATCCATTGGAGTAATTTTTCCCACGGACAATATCTGAGGTAAATTCCGTTGGAATAATAATTCCAATGGGCAAGGTCTGTTGGAATTTCCGTTTGAATCAATAACTTAGATTAATCCCAATTGGTATTCCAACAGCTTTGGTCCGTTGGAATACTTTTTCAATTGGAATTGTTCGTTAGAATTGGCAATTCCAACGAGGGTTTTTCCAACAGATCAAATCCGTTGGAATTTTTGTTGGAATGGCAAATTCCAAAGGATTTTGCTAAAATTCCAACGAATTTTTTTCGTTGAAATTTTGCAAAATTCTTGTAGTGAACAAAGATGGAGAGAGGTATGGAGATATACATTCCTGAATATCTGGCAGACATGTTGGATAGCTTATGACGGGTATTATGATTTTGTTACCATTTTAAATTTATTCTTTAGGAAATCCAGTTAAATGTTTTACTATGTTGAGATTTGATGAAATGTTAGAAGACTTATTGGCTTCCTTCATATTTATATAATGGTTAACATATTTTCTATGATAGCATTCTTTAATGTTTACTCTTATGCTTTTTGAACATCATATTTTTATTTACTTAATTTTCTTGTTGAATAATAGTTTTTAAATGTATATTGAGATTATTACTACAGATCGGGTAAGCATACTTCATGGCTATACTTATATATATATATTTTTTTTTTTGAACATGATTTTTAAATGGGATTTTGGTTGATTATAGGATTGTTTACTAACTGAGTTTTAATGAAACTCACTCATTTTTTCTTCATGTTTTTCAAACTTAGAAGATATTTCTTCAGTTGCTCAGCACTTTCCTGGTTTCAAATCTGCTCACTGATCGAGTAGATAATGTCTTGCAGAGATTAAAGGTATATGAATGGTGTAATATTGACAGTTGGATTAGCAATTGTACATATGAGTTTGTCTAGATGCCCAGTAAGACTTAAATTGTATAGTTTGGATCACTGTATATTATTATGATGTCACACAGGTTGTGAAGGGCATGTATCCCTACTGTGCTATTGTATAGGCCTTATGGCCAGGTGTCTAAAAAATAGAGGAAACTCTATCAAAATTTTGTTAGAATTTAATATTTAAATGTTTCATCATGGATTGATGAAAAATAGTAAGTCATGGGTATGTTAGTTACATTGTAAGGCTTATAGGGGATTTCCTGATGGTGACCTTCTACGCCGATCATGTTCCGTAGATTAGGGCATGACAAAGTTGGTATCAGAGCATGGTCTAGGGTTTAGGTGTATGATAAAGGTCTCTAACTACTATTATGGAATAGGCATACTAAGTTTATGTTAGTACATCATGGAGCACGACACATGAATAAGAATATGCTGATGCCCACACCATAAATATATTGAAAAATCTCCACACTTCCTAAATTTTCAATCCTACATGTGTATCCTATTTAAAATGAATCTTCCTATTTGATAATAGGAAAATGTCACCTAAGACTTGATCTTTGGCTCACTTTGGATGCCGAGTGGAATAAGTGTTCGAAAGAGCTTCCCACGAACCATCCTCTTTTTTCTAACCTATATCTCAAGGTTAGGATAAACCTCGAAGCTGAGGTAGAGCTTGGGGTCAAGATAGGGTTGCACATGAAGAAGTGCAGTTAGGAACTTTTTATCCTCTCATGCAAGATATCAGAACTCAACCAAATGTATCTGAGCCATATAACCATTCTTACTTAGGGTTTATAGGCCCATTTTTTACTCTCTGATTTCTTTTTACTTTCTAAGATTCAGATCATAGAATACCAATTCTAGATTCTTATAAGTCAATGTAAACTTTGGCATTGGTTATTTAATACAAAATCACTGACCATTAATAGAAATGACCAAAAACATCAACCTTTAACTGGGGATTATCTGGAGGCTTGAATTGAGGATGAAAATATTGATGATGGAGTTTTATGCAAATTTACTCCTGCGTTGCTAGAGTTCATTGAACATTAGCTTTGAGTCGACCTATCTAAGAGGTATAATCAGGTTAATAATGGTCCTAAATTTGGATGGGGTCCTCAGACACCCATGCAGGCTGCGTATCAATGATGCCCACAAACTCCATTACCTTTCCTTCATTTCCAGCCAGGTCCTCTACTATTACTTGTCCAATATACTCCTCTTGTTGACTCTTATCATGCTGATCTACTAGGTTATCATACCTATCCACATGAATCATCGGCCACATCTTCAATAGATCATTAGAATCTTAGTTTTCAAGTTTCACCTATTGTGATGCGAAATCTAAGTCAGTATCATGTGACTCATCCTCCTCTCCTAATGCATAAGAATAAGATGACGTCTCATACATTCTCTAGTACTAGATAGGATTCATATTATTCTTTAGATTTATGGTCCCGGAATCAACATATTCCACCCTTATTAACACCTCTTTCTCATAGTCTCCTTCATCGAGAAGCATCATGGGCTTCTATACCATTAATTTTATTGTCACCTCCTTTACTTCTTGCACTTCTTGTATCCTCCTTGGAGAAAACTTTTAGCAATAAGAGTGACGTGACAGAAGCGTGGTGGGCCCATAAACCATGGATCCCAGGAATCTCTTTTAGGGAGAATAGGAATATGGATTAACCCAACTTGTCAGTAAATGTTAAACTGTCAAGAAGAATGGCAGATGCTGATGTGAAAAAAGTAGAAAATAATGTTCATGTTGGATATGATTGCCGGGGCAAGGCAATGGAAACCTGCCCTGCTCAGATTGTATGGCCTTACTATGTTTTGTTCAGTTACTTCTTTATTTTGGCGAGACCGGCTTCTTTGGCTAGTCTTCTTTTCCAGACAGTCCTTTCAGTTCAACGAGATGAAGTTGCTCACTGATCAGGTCATTATGGTTAAGGAGCATGAGTGTCTAGCTATTCAGTCCTTTGGTCTTGTTGCAGGACACTCACCCAGGCACTTGGTGTTGCTTAAAATCTTAACCTTCCAATGTAGGAGTAGACCTTTCTCCCTTAGCAGTTACATAGGAGTTGCATCTAGCAGCTACAACCAATCTTGCCAGCTATAGTACTTCCTAAATTATGATTCTCAACCATCTTATTTTGGTCACCTATTTAACAGCTTCCTATGGGACTGTAAATAAATGCCGAAGAGTTTTGTGAGTCCTTCTCTCTCACCACCAGTGTTGCTATCCGAGATCAATCGTAAACCATCGTCCTATTTGCGACTTCTAGATGATTAGATCATCAAGCTTTCTTAGCCTTAGTCAATCTCATGAACACAACTACCCTGTCTGAGCCAGACTATTGTTGCATTATCCTGCGCAGGCTACAGTTGCCAGCTTGAGTTGAAAAGAAATTCCAGTGCGATGGATATCGCATCAGTCAGGGTAGTTGTGCTCGACTTGATGTTTGAATTAGAATGTCCTTGGAGGTTTGGTAAAAGTTCTTCTAAAAGTAGAACCTTCTTCTACTTTGTCACCTCCTTCTTAAAACCAACACAATTGTCTCCTCTTCTTTGCTTCTTTTATCTTCATCAATACATATATTTATTTATTACACTTGCACATCTCTACACCATCACTAGATTTTAATGTAAATGTTCCTCCTATTGGTTATGATAATTTTAGCAGTCATGATAATCAGTCGAATATGACTCAGAACAAAGAGAGATACGCCATCTGTTTCAAGCTGTTTATGGGCAATTTTTGCAGGAATAGGAAGCAAAGCTAAAAGATGGAGTGAGTAGTCGTAAAAAGGGGTAATTTACAAGAAGTAAAGATTGTTAAGGAGAAAGGAAATCATGTTAATACATGCAAGTAGATCTTAAGACCTGCCCTTGGAGTTAAAGTTAGTGATGAATTTTGATATAGGGTGATATCATAATTGGTCTTCATTGTTAAATCTAGAGTGGCATGGGTTACATGAAGTACAATGGAAAGATCTTGGCAACTAGTATTGTTTCATTAGGGGCTATGTTGATGATTAGGGGACAATTTAGATGTCATGATTTATACTGGCAAGGGGGAAATGTTATGAACACTAATAAAAAACTTGAAGATCAGAAGCTTAAGCATGGTAATCTTGCTTTAAAGAATAACAACGAGGAAAAGAATCCTATTGGGGTGATATGTGGCTTTGAGGGGAAACCAAGGAATGGATGGAAAGGGTAGGACATATGCTTATGGTGGGCTGTATGTAGTTGAGAAATATTGACAGGATTTTGGAACTTATGGTAAGCCAGCTTTTAGGTTTTAGCAGTGTAGAATCCCAGGTCAATTAGAACTTGCTTAGAAAGAAGTGAAAGAATCAAATAAATTTAAAACAAGAGAGGGTCTATGTGTTGAGGACATTTCTAATGGCAAAGAGTGAATTCCAATATGTGCTGTGAATACTATAGCTAATGAAAAGCCCCCCCATCATTTACATACTTTACTACCATGATATATCTCGATTATTGCAATCCCATTCCTCTAGAAGGAATGCAATTGTATTGAAAGATGCTTTGACTTAGGAAAATGTTCTCGTGCTATTGAAATTAGGGAAAGATCTCATTCATTTATAATGGTGCCATTGTAGAAGCAAAGCCTCTAGTCTATTGAGTGTAGCCCTTCTTACAAGTGTCTTCCAACTTGCCATACCCGAGTCAACCAACATGCCATTAGACTTTAATGTGAAAATTTTTAAAACCAAGATGTAGGGATAAGGAGTAGGATCCTTAAATTCCAACCTTTTAAGGAGCTTTATCTGTGAATATACATATAGGAGAGCTTCTTGAAGAGATGGAGATTGAGTAACGAACTAGCAATGATGTGCATGTGTTTGACATTAGGAATAATAATAGCAATTATACTCCTTGGGGTGGACTTTTAACCCTTATGCTTGACACTCAATCAAGTTCTAGTGAATTTGTGGGGCATGGTGGCTTCACCATTGATGCTTTCCAGTATGATAACATAGAAAGAACCACGGGAAAGGAGAAATGATCTAGAAGCTCGAGTCTCTCATGATATATAGATACCCCCTAACTAAGTGATGTGTTGGTATGAACCTTCACTCCTTATAACTATGTTTCTAGAATTCGAGGATGAAATCTTTTGTTAAAGGGGAATTTGTAATATCTCAAAAAAAAAAAGTGAAAAGTGACTGAGGGACCGAAGTAAAAATTCTAAATTTATCGTTGGGGCCATAACGTAATTTACTATATTTTTAGAGGGACCTATTTGAGGCGGTGGAAACTCTTGGGGTTAAAATGCAAATTTTTCCATTTCATTTTTTGTATAAATTTTCTAAGTAGCTAGCTTTTTTCTCCAGACTCTTCCCAAAACTCCCTTGAACTACAATCTCCAGCCAATTTCCTTCGCTCTCTAGCTTCTAACCTTCGTCTCTAGCACTAACTGCTAGCCATCTTCCCCTTTCGGTGCTGTCTTCTTCTTTCTTTGGTGTGTATTGCTTCTTTAGCCAAAGGCTGAAACTCCCCGACTAGCTACTCTGCATTTTTTGCAAGCTTTTTCTCCTCAGTTCAATGTCGTTCTATTTATTTTTGAGCAATTTCTTCCTCCTTCATCCTTTGGCGCCTCTTCTCGGTGGTCAGCTCACGACAACTCACTTTACCTTTTCTCTTTAGCATTATTCAGTCGGTTGCTTCATTTGTTTACTGGCAAGGCTTCCACAGGTGATGAGTTGGCCACCGGTACTTCAGACTCCTGTGAGTATTCCTAAATCATCGGATTTATTTTATAGTAATCCTACAACTAGTTTTCCAAGATATTTAAGTTGAAACCCTTAATAGTGTAGGTTCAGCTAGCAATTCTAATAGGCTCAGCAGCATCATCTTAGCTCTGGCCAAGTTGGCTACTAATATTTTGGAAGCTGGTGAGTAATCCTAGAACAAAAGATTTATTTTATAACTTACCTACATCAACTTTCTAAGTAGATCTAGTTTGAACAGTAAATTTCAAAGTTGATGAAAGTTGAAATTTTCTTATGAATTTGCTTTAGATAAATCCCTTTCGATGAATCAAGCCTATAAATGTTAGATATCTGGGAATCCAGCTAAAAAACCCAACTGGGTTAAGCTTCTCGATTTTCCCAATTAGTTGGTTCAGCTCCCTAAAGAATTTTCAAGGTCAGTGGATAATCCCTTTCACTGAAAATCCCATGCGTGAATATAATAAAATTTTACTATATGAAATGTTATAATTCCTTTTAAATAACAAAATTTTTATATATATTAATCTAATTTTGAAGGTATATTTATATGTTGTGTGTGCACATAAAATAGTTTCTCACGTTAAAATTATGCATTTTCATCTTGTTACTTATTATTGAAATTAATGATATTGCTTTTCTATATGAGAAATGGTTATGATATTGCTTTAATAGTTTATGTATGTTTTGAAAATATTGCTTACCCAAATAATGAATTTCATGCTACATGATATACTTAGAATGTTGATTTGAAATATTAGACCCATTGGTAAATTTGTTGGTAACCCTCAAGTGCACTTGAAATAGCTCGTGGGAGTAATAAGGATGGAAAGAGGTATGGAGATATGCATTCATGAGCATCCGACAGACGTGTTGGATGGCTTATGATGGGTATTATGATTTGGTTACCATTTTAAATTTATTCTTTGAGAAATCTAGTTAAACATTTTACTGTGTTGAGATTTGATGAAATGTTAGAAAACTTATTGGCTTCCCTCATATTTATATAATGGTTAACATATTTTCCATGATAGCATTCTTTAATGTTTACTCTTATGCTTTTTGAACATCATATTTTTATTTACTTAATTTTCTTGTTGAATAGTAGTTTTTAAATGTATATTGAGATTATGGCTACAGATCGGGTAAGCATACTTCACGACAATACTTATATATATATATATATATATTCAAACATGGTTTTTAAATAGGATTTTGGTTAATCATAGGATTGTTTACTTACTAAATTTCAGTGAAACTCACTCTTTTCTTCTTCATGTTTTTCAGACTTAGAAGATATTCCTTCAGTTGCTCGGCACTTTCCTGATTTCGAATCTGCTCACTGATCAAGTAGATCACGTCCTGCAGAGATTAAAAGTATATAAATGGTGTAATATTGACAATTGGATTAGCGATTGTACATATGTGTTTGTCTGGATGCCCAGTAGGATGTAAATTATATAGTCTGGACCATTGTGTATTATTATAATGTCATACAGGTTGTGGAGGGCATGTAGCCCTATTATGCTGTTGTATAAGCCTTATGGCTAGGTGTTTGAAAGACAGAGGAACCTCTGTCGAAATTTTATTAGAATTTAATATTTAAATGTTTCATCATAGATTAATAAAATAGTGAATCATGGGTATGTTAGTTGTATTGTAAGGCTTGTAGGGGTTTTTTTATGGTAATCTTCTACGCCAGTCACATTCTGTGAATTGGGATGTGACAAAAAACCTCCTTGATTTTGATACTAACATCATATGAATCACAAATTTTCCTTCCAATAACTATCAATTTGGTATCCCATTAAAATTTTATGTGTTAACTAAAATTTTTAACTTTTAATTTGACAGAAATTACTAATGTGAACCGAATTCAATCTAATTTGTATAGAGATAACAAAATAAAATATTATAATTAATGAGACCAACTATAATTAGTTTATATATTATGAAATAAAAATGATAATTAAATCTAAATATTACAAGTGTATTTACACCTTTTTCGTAACCTTTTACTGAATAATTAATTAAATCAACTATTAGTATTAATTATCAAATTTTATAAATTTTAAAGCATTAATTCTAAGTTTTGAAAATTGACCAGGATGAAAATTAACTATCCTAAATTAGGAAAGTTCTTTTATATTTTTCTTTAGAAAATAGCATGTGAACCTCAGGCATAAGAACAAATATGTCTTGTGACAAGTAGGTTTGCACATAACATCTACCTATGATAAAAAGGCAACAACAATTCAAATAATTCGTGGTCACAAAATGATGTAATCATGGTTTTTTTCTTTTCTTTTTCTTTTATTATAAGTAATGCTACAAAGACGTTGTAAAGCATCTTATAGCTCTAACATGTATATCTTCATCCATTAGAACAAGGCTCACACTAGCAATTAACAATAGCTATGTGTGGATTGTGTAAGAAATTGTAACATGTGTAGCATTAGTCTTGTTAATCTTTTTAGCATTATTTTTATAAAATATTAACTACAATTAATTTTGTACACTTTAATCGGAAAATTAAACACATGTTAAGTTTTGAATAGGTGGAGTCACTTAATGGATACCTAACATCACTCTGACTCATATTAGGACATACATAAAAATGATCAAAGAATGTTTGTGAAAATTTTAAATATCATTTTGCAGCGTTTTTATGATCAAATTCAACTATTTATATCTCTCTTTATATATATATATATATATATATATAAAGGAAATTCCAAATTTTTGTTTGGAGGTACATAATTGTCACAAGTCGACTTTGTAAATTAATTCAGTAGGTAAACTCGATTTTAAACGAAATTTGATGTAAAAATCAAGTGTAAAAAGTAGGCTTTATGGTGTAAATTTGGGAGCAAATACACTTATAGATTATTTTTTCAAATTTTTCCAATTTTGAGATATTTGTATCTTTTTATCATCAATCGTTTGTACAGTATAAATAGAAAAGTACATGGTTGCAATTCTTGTATTTTTATCTTCATGGACATATGAGACGGCACATTAAAACCCTTAGAACTACCAGAAAAGTCCTTATATCAACTAGAAAAAAGTTTGTCTACTCTTTCTATTAGAGTTTTTTCTTAAAATATTCTTTAAGGGGGCGCGTTTGGTGAACGGGTGGGCATTATGACTTGGGCTAGGGATTGAAGTGTGAAGCTTAGAGATACTCCTATTACATACTTAAAACTATGTAATGAGGAATATATTAATAAAATGAAGTTATCCCTCTCCTTATTTCAAAAAGTCCCTTCTTTATATACACTAGAGGATTTTTGTGTGGAATGCTCTTTGAAACTCGATATGTGCTAATGCTTGACTACACACTCATGTTGGCTTACAAACATGTTGTGCATGGGATTTTTGTTGTATGGGCGACAAAATCCTCAGTGCCTCAATTATCTATCCAATGTGTCTTGAATTTATTGGAAAGCTGGCATACTAGCCAAAAGTTGGCATCATGCGCCGCATGGTTTTAGCTAAAGAGCTATAGGCCTGTGATAATTGATATTAGATCTTGGTTGTACTAGAAAGAGCAGATTGGGTGGACATAATTGGGGTAGATTCAGCTTGTTGAAAGCATGTGGAGTTTGTGAGTGAAGTAGACACTTGTTGAGATAATAAAGAGATGCTGTTAAAGACTTGAGTGAGAGGGTGTAAAAGGCTGGAGTAATACGAGGGCTAGTGTACAAGATATTGCATTCGAGGGAACGTTAATGGTGCATCAGGTGTAAGTGTGTATAGAAGTTAGTGGACTTGCTGTATAGCATGAGACATTAATTAGGTGCTCATTTATAGTAGGCATATGAGGGAGTGCAAACCATTCTAGAGAATGAGTGAATTGACGGCCTATCTTGTGGAGAAAGCCTCGGGAGAAGCCCTGGTCTTGTAGAGAAAGCTTAACCATGTCCATGAGAGACATATTAGCTATTAGTGAAGCCTAGAAGGTGAAGTCACAATTGTGCTTGAGAAAATGTAGCCACAATAGCCAATAAACACATATTGCAAGATGATACATTTTTTGTGATGTTTGAGTGGACTGCTCTTACTTGATGAGTCCAAAATCATGTTAGAGGGAATGAATTTTACTCGAAGGAGCAAACTCAAAGGGGAATGAGATAATCCATGAGGGATCCATTATGTACTATCTATGGATGTAATAAGTGAGCTATAGCTTTAATCCATAAGATTCAAGATAAGATGCTAGAGAGCTAGCATATCATAGTCACATGATAAGTAGCAATGACACCTGTATAATAAGCTAGCACTACATAACTGTAAGACAAAGTTTGTAGTAATGATCATTAGATTCATAATTGATCGTACACAAGTAAAATGATACTCAAGCTTGAGTGGAGGATAATCAATGCTTAACCCCAATCAAAGTCATTGATGTAGGGGAGCCATCAAGATGATACGCACGAAGAAGGAGTCTTTAGAGGGATTTCGCTTAAGAAATGCCAAGAGAAAAGGCACTAGTCATAGAAGAAGTTGCTAGGAGAGCAATGATATTAACGAGTAGTTATAAAGGTCGTAGGAGATGAGCCAGTATTAACTTCGAAAAGATAACACTTGAGTGTACAAACCTAGAAGGGGTTGTGAAGCCAAGATGTTAGATAGTATCGACTCCAAAAAGATTGTAATAATCGAGTGATACCACGAAGGCATCAATTCAAAGAGGGTCAGAAGGATCCAATCGAGTGTGAAAGTTACGTAGTGAAAGTATAATGGATTGATCGAACCTAACGTAAGCAAACTTGTAAGCAAGGTACGGGACTTGAAAGTAGGCCATGTTTTGTAAGCAAGGTATGGGACTTGTGTGTGAACAAGATATGAGACTTGCATCTCTTGCATCAGTGGCATGGGACATTGGATATGGGGTTATTTGTTAGTAGACATCCAAAATACCAAGCAAACGCATAACCTATGGAGGTAGTGCACACTTAAGTTACAAAGGTAGTGAGTCGAATCGAGAGCTATGCAGGGATAGAGTTAAGAAAGCTATAGAGATAGTGACACATAAGTTTATGTTGAGGAAACAAAGTTGAGTCTATAGAGGTTGAATATAAAGTTTGTGGAGCCAGCAAAGCCTAAGACACTGAAATTGTAGAGACAACTACTCGAAGGTTATGAGGGAAAGTAAATGTGCAATGGTGTAAGTTCAAAGAGATAGAGCAAAGTGAAAGTCTAAGGAGGAGTTAAGGAGCAGCAGACTGATGACGATGTTGAAAGCTATGTCAAGTTAAGCATGTTATTTATCAAAACCTTTCAAATGATGTTAATTTAAAAAGATGAGTAAGGAGTTAGTTGAAAAAGTAGTTCAGGCTAAAGACCCACATAAAGATTCGAGAAGCTAAAGCTTGAAAGGAGAAACTTTCATGGAAGTTGTATCAAATAAAGATGCCAATGAGGGCGATGACATTTGAAGTGGGGGAGAATGTCATAAGTTGGCCTTGTGAACTAATTTGGCAAGTAAACATGCTAAGTTTTGGATGAAACTTGGCATAAAAATCAAGTATGAAGAGGAGGCCTTATGGTGTGAATTTAGGAGCAAATGCACTTGTAGATTATTTTTTTCAAATTTGTTCTATTTTAAGAGTATTTATATCTTTTTAGCATTGATCATTTATTCAACCCAAGTAGAAAAGTATATTATTGCGATCTTTGTATTTTTATCTTCGCGTACATATGAGATGGCACATTAGAATCCTTAAGAGTTAGAAAAAAAGTCCTTATGTCAATTAGAAAAAAAATATGTCTACTTTTATCATTAAGGCTTTTGTTTGTCATGCTCTTTAAGGAGGAGCTTCTAATGACCGGGTAGGCATTGTAACTCAAGCTAGAGATCAGAGTGTGGAGCTTAGAGATACCCCCTATACACTCAAAACTATATAATGAGACATATATTAATAAAATGGAATTGTTCCTTTTCTTATTTTAAAAAGTCATTTCACAATATGTACTAAAGGCTTCTTGTGTTGACATTGCAATTCAACATTTACATGTTTGTTGGTATAATAATTAGAATTTTCAATAATTAATTATAAGTTAAATAATTGATTATAGCACTTTTTAAAAATGTTTGGTTACACTTTTAAAATATTTCCATAATCAATTATAGGTAATAAGCCTAATTAAATAAAAAACTACTTTGAGTACCTTTTATTTTAATCAAAATGGTAGAAAGAGAAGCATACATATTTGTATCCATGTTATCTTCATTTTTTTCTTCTTTTGTCATTATTGTCTTTATTTCAATGATAAGGACAAAACTCATATTGCTTTCTCTTTCTTCAATGCACCTTTTAGTAATTTAAAACTAAAAAATTATTATTTTTTATATAACATTCAAAAAAATATATTATGTATAATCAATTACCAAATACAAAATAGATTTTTTAATCAATTATTTAAAAATAAGTTATTAATGATCAATTATGTTTATAATCAATTATCCCATCACTATACCAAATGAGCCTTAATTTAAAAGATCAATTATAAGTCACTATTTGTCACATTCTAAAATCTAGGGGGTGTAATTGACACAAATCATCCGACGGTGATATGTAAACTCATGAATAACCTCTTACTAAAAACCTTTTTTTTTATAATTTGGAAACATAAAAACAATGCAAAAATCATATCTTTTGGGCCATTTATCTAAAACTCATGATATGCAAGATATTTAATAAAAATTATTTTAAAATAAATAATTTCTAAAATCGAATAAAATTCTTTTTTTTTTAAATTATAATCATAACTAAGGATCTAATGCCTAGCTGGAAGGATGCAAACCACTAAAAGATAACCAAGAAATCACATACTTGATTTTATATACACACAATTTTCAGAGAATCTCATGATTAGAATAATCTACTTAAATTTATTAACCTAAAAATGTTAATGCATAGGATGATACAACGACTCAGTGAGTTGAATGCTAACCCAACCTAACATGTAAAATATATATACACTTATATTGGAAAAACATAATTTGAAATATACTCAAAAATAATATTATACATCCATTTCCAAAGCTTTCGTATATGATCTTTATAATTATAATCCATCCTTAATTATACTATTCATTCATAAATCATATATAATGGGAGATGCAATCCTTGCTCTCTTAAGTCATGACTAATGATCGTGTAAAACTCATATATCTTACTTAACTAAGTCATATCAAATGACCATATAATAATTCCTTCCTCTTTTATTATACTAAAAATAGGGTATACTGGGAAGCAATGTTCTTTTATCTTTTCATGCTATGTCCTTTAATTTGTCTTTTAGGACTATTTTATTTCTATTGTATCCAAAAACACTTATCTCATGACCTTCAATTGCATGAATGACTCTGTCTCATAACCCTTTATCGTACAAGAGACCTCATGTACATTTTATAATACACGTAAATCCAACAATATCCTTTACCAGTTCACAAACATACATATATGTACACATATTTCATCTCTCGTCATCTTGTAAATCATCTTATTCTAACATATTTAATTACCTTTGCAAGCATAATTATCATATTCCTATCTTTTATCTTTATTTCTATATGTTGATGTGATGAGACATGATTAAAAAAATATCATCATTGAAAGGAAAAAAATTTCTTTTTATGGAAGTAATTGGAATTGTTGACATAAAATAATATATAATTAAATAAAAATAAAATCATAAATTTATGTAAATAAAACACAATATTCTTTAAACAATAATTTTATTAATTTTAATAAAATCTAAGAATTTGATAAATTTCATGAACGTAACTAATTTAATTAAATAAATATTTTAAGGAAATAGGATTTCAAAATCCAAAAATCATAAAAACTATAGAAAAATTGATTTTACTAACTTTTCATAATTCATAATATTCATGATTATATGCATATGCAAGGTCAAGATTTCTATTTTAATCCACAAAATAAATCACTTTTACATTCCCATACAAAATCCATTTCACACTTATATCAATTCAGACAAACACATAATCATATAGTAAAACAATTCCTAAATGTTAACCTAAATCTACCTTTCTATATACATTTTGACCTAAGCTTGATTTTATCAATTTTTTCATTTTTGGTTTAATCTATGATCTCTTACTTGCAATGTTTTTTTGCCTATTTCTCATTGACTAATTCTTTAACTACATCACTCATATCTAATAATAAAAAAATATTAGGTAATTTTCAAAAAATATAACTTTGTATGAAAAATGAGTTAGAGGAGAAGAATCCCACTCATCTAGTATAAGGAACCTTTTGGGACTAATAATGGACAAACCTAACCCTAATTTTGATTTTTGACCTTTAGTTGTTGGGAAAACACCTGTCAAAAACCTAAGAAACAATATATATATATATATATATATATCAAAATAAACCCAAAAGAATCTTAAAATAAGAAATTAGCCTTTTTAGATTAAAAAAAAAATCTTATTTTAGGTTCACACCCTTGAAGAGTGCAAACTATAATTCTAATTTGTTAAGCAGCATTCCTCAGGGAGCTACTCATTTACAAATAAGAATTCTAAAATTTGTTAAAAGGGATCTCCTTATATAGTCATAGGGTGGCGTTAGGTTGACCTTCAAACACGATTGGTCAATCTTAAGAGACTGACAAGTTGACCACTGGGTTAACCTTCAGGAACCGAGCTCGAGATCAACTAACCATCCTTCCAAACCTATGTTCATATCCAATCAAGTTAAACTTTAAGAGGATGTTACACTATTAGTCTAGATTTAGGTTTATCCATTAGCTAGTTACACTTTTGTGGTTATTATAATGATTATGGGTGACAAAAGTAATATCATGTAACTATGAGGGAGGAGTTTGAATTCCCTCCCTATCTTCCCCCACTCCAAAGTACTTTCTCATCGATAATAGTGAGTGTTTTAACAGAGAGACTCTTGAAATAAGAATAACTTTTCCTGAATTTAGGATTGATTTGTGTTTAGTTTGTAATTGTAAAAGCCAATTAAGAGATCAATTAAGAGACTAGTTAATTTCCAAGTTAAAAAAAAATTGCTTCTTACCTTTCAAATAGGTAGTCCATCACTCTGTGTTAGCCTTCCAACTTATAAACTATTATAATCAATGGTTTTTACATGCCACTTGATCGACGTACTCCTATTGAGACTAAGAGTTTGGGTATGGTAGTCTTAAACTTTATGTACATATAAATGTCTTAGACTTTGTGTAGATATAAATGCCTAGGCAATTTCATTTTAGGCAAGTGTGTAAATACAAGCTCTCTTTTAGCCTAAGTAAATTTGGTCTAATTTTGGTTAATAGAATGTATTCATTTGGTATAGCAATTAAAATTCTTAATAATCAATTGCAGATAAAATAATTAGTTATAACATATTCTAAAGATGTTTAGTTACACTTTTAGAATATTTCAATAATAAATTATAAATAATAAGTTTAATTAAATAAAAAATTACTTTGAATAACTTTTATTTTAATCGATATTATAAAAAAAACATTTAGATTTACATTCATATTAATCTCACTTTTCTTTTCTTTTATCTTAATTCTCCTTACTTTAATAGTAACAATAGAATTTTCCATTTTGTCTCCCTTTCTTTATTGTCCTTTTCAATAATTTAATGTTACAAGTGATTTTTCTATATATCATCTAAACAGGAATAGATTATATATAATTAATTACCAGAATGTGTTATCAAACATAAAAAAAATGGATTCAATTATGGTTATACTCCCTCTATTCCTTTTTACTTGTTGTTGAAGGTAAATGCACAAGGATTAAGGAGACTAATAAATAGCCTTATTTTGCGTTTAGTTGGATGGAATAAAAAATAGATAAAAAGATTTGTTCTGCAAGTATACTACCCTTTTTTTCAAGATAATTCTTCTTGTATATCAATAATTCTAATGCATTGATTTTTATTTTATATTAAATAATTTTGTATGATAAATAATATGAAAATATCTTATTTTAAATTTTATTATTAAAAATATAATATTCAAAATATTTTTATAGTAAAGTATTAAAAAGATAACATTGTTGTTAGCTTAGATTACTCTAACTACATATTTTTCTTAATTTTAATGTTAAAAAATAATTTTATCTAACAATATGTTTTAGTGTTTTTGATTTGTTTTACAAGTTCAAAGAAAAATGATTCAAGCGATCTAAGATTAGTTTTATGAATTATTTTATTTCAATAGGATCTTTTGTAAATGAGTTTAAATGATATTTGATCTAAATATTTTAACTAAACAATGATGAAGCTTTTTAAAACCACTTAAAGAAAACTATAAAGCTATTTTTCACTTCAATAAATCAATTTGTACATCAAAGTATTGAAGAACTTCTGAAAAATTCATATCTAAATCAAAGTTGCAATCAATTTATGAAACAAAGATATGAAAAATTCTTTTTACTAAAGGTTGGGAAAATTGCCTACATCGATGTGATAATTGATTACAGTTTTGCTTATAATAGACCGAACTTCGATTACCACATCGATTAACTAGTTGTAACCTTTGATGTACCGACACTTCATATAACAGCCGTATCCGCGTGTCGGAAATATTCCCGTTTTCGACACTTATTGACACTGATACTTCATTTACTATGTAAAAATAGTACCGACACTTCTAAAAATGCCGTGTCCCCGTGTCCATGTCTGCGTGTCCTTGTGCCCGCGTGTCAAAGTCCGTGCAATATAGGTTGTAACCATCCTAAATCGATGTCATAATCGATGCAATAATTGAAAATTCGTTATTCTACCAGTTACAGTAGTTACAAAAACCCAACTGCCTTCATTATTTAAACAAGTTTTCATAGTTTTTTTCATAATTCAAGTGTAAAAACATTTGAGAAAAAGAGCTAAACATGTTTTTTCTCTATCTCATCAAGTTTTTGAGATCTAATCAAGAATTTTGGATCATAGATCAATTGAGTTCATCTTAGATTGTTTAAGATTTTCATCTCAAGCCTACAATATTGTATTTTTCAATCCTTTCTTATTTTATTCCTTTTTATTTGAGATTTCTAGGGATTTAAAAATTTGTATAGGCTTAGAAGAGCCTGTTTATAATTCTTCTAGATTAACAAGAAGCCTGTGATATTTCTTGTGTGTTTGATGTAAATTGGCATTTCAAAAGCCTAGTAAATCCTAATAGTTTTGTTTCAACTAAAGAGGTCTTTCGATTGAGAAAGCTCAAGTGGAATAGACTTGAATTACGATTTCAATTCAAGTTGAACCACTTTAAAAATCTGTATTTCTAACTTCTTTTTGTTCATTTATATCTTGTTACTGATTTGCAACTCCTATCATCTTATATTCACTAATTATCAATCTACTACACATTTCAATAAAAAGAATTAGTATTAGATAAAGGTGTATATAAATTTCCCAATGGGAAAAGGGCAAGATTCATTTATTTTCCATATTTTAATTTTCATTGGACTATCAGTTGGTATCTGAGCTTTGACTCTTGATACACCTATATCTTTTTTTTAAAAAATATGGATTCTAACTATTTTTTATTGTCTGAGTGTCCACCAATGCACAAACTTTCTGTTTCAATGGGGAACATTATACCTATTGAAAATAGAAGATGAGAGATTTTATTAAGGCTACAGATGTGGATATGTGGAAATTAGTAGAAAAAAGCTATGAACCCCCTAGGACTATTATTAATGGCGATGTAGAACTTAAGCTTAAATCATTTTGGAAAGAAAATGAAAGAAAGAAACACTTGTTTGCTGCTAAAGTGAAATGGATAATCTCAAATTCTTTGTCACCAAATGAATATGAAAGAATCTCAAACTATTCCACTGCTAAGCAAATTTGGGACACACTAGAAATTGCATATGTAGGCACTTCACAAGTTAAGGCTTTAAAGGTACATGTGCTTATGTCACAATATGAAATGTTTAAAATGAAGGAGGGTGAGTCTATTAAAAATTTAATTCAAAGATTCACTGTTATTACTAACCATTTAACTCTGCTTGGTAGAAAGTTTAAGAATGCAGATCTTGTTCATAAAATTTTGAGATCCTTAACTAAAGAGTGGTAGCCAAAGGTCATTACAATCAAAAAATTATTGAAGATGGGCATTCCTACAGTTCAAGAGCTGTTTGGAAATCTTAAAGAGCATGAGCTTGAATTGAAAAGATATAAGAAGAATGAAGATGATAAAAAGAAAAAGATCCTTACACTTACAATTATTGAATCAAATGAAGGAGAATTTGAAACTGATGCAGACATAATCAACAAAGAAGATGTGGCTTTACTGAGTAGAAAATTACAGAGAATCTTGAGAGAGAAGAAAAAAAAGGAAAAAAGAAAAATAGTAGCTTAAAGAAAGAATAATTTCAAAATTGAGCAAGAAAATTCAGTCAGCACTATTCCTACTTGCTTTGAATGCAAAAAACTTGGACATATCAAGCAAGACTGTGCAGTTTATTTAAAGAAGCAACTGGAGAACAAGAGAAAGAAAAAAAAGGCAATCCTATAAAAAGTCTAACTTTGCTATTTAGGATGAGGAAGAGCTTGACACAGTTGATGAAGATGAATTAAAAAAAGATGCCTTATTATGTCTTATGGCCAAACACAATGATGATCTTAAGGTATTGAGTAAAAATCCTTTCATCTCTATTTTAGATTGTGATGAATCCAATGATAAATCTAAAAAATATCTTAGTGAAGATAGTGATGATAAGGATTTGGATGATCTCTATGTTAAACTATATGACTCATTAGTAGATACTAAAAAGCAATTGACTATTACTAAAAATGAGCAGAAAATTTTGACTAAAAAAGTTAAATTTTTAGAAAAGGAGAATGGCCAATTGACTGCCTTAGTTGAAAAATGCTATAAACAATGCTGTCAATGCAAATATGATATTGAGATTTCAACAAAAAAACTACGGAATTTTTCAAACAACAACTAAAAATTGGAATATGTATTACAAAATCGGAAATTTTCCTATAATAGAGCTGGTTTAGGATTTAGACAGCAGAATTATAGAAAATATAAGAAATGGAGCCCTACTAATATTACTTGTTTTTATTGTAACCATAAAAGACATCACATTAGAAATTATTATTTCAAAAATGGTATTTACCTATTAAAATCTAATGAAAGATTGTTATGGTTACCTAAATCTATAACTGTTAGAAAAATTCCTATTATGTTTACTAACACTTATGGGCCCAAAAGTTAGTGGGTACCACCAATGCTTGTATAAACTTCATGTTACAGGGATGTAAGAGACAAAAAAAAATTATGGTTTCTAGACAGTGGATGTTCAAGACATATGACCGGAAACAAGGATGAGTTCATTTGTCTCAAACCTATGAATGGAGGTAAGGTACCTTTTGGAGATAACTCCAGAGGAAGAGTAAAAGGGATTGGTAAGATTGGTAAGTGTTCAAATTGTTGCATAAATGATGTTCTGTATGTAGATGGCCTAAAACATAATTTATTGAGTATAAGTCAGTTTTGTGATAAAGGAAATAAGGTTATCTTTAATTCAAATAAATGCTTAGTTATGAATGGTATTGATAATCA